>CAUYQG010077665.1:0-31415 GCA_963574415.1 Tarsius wallacei | reverse complement strand
CACTTGGTTTTTTGTCTTTCTTTTGATTTTGGGGTTAGTTCATGTGTGATTTATTCTTTTTCCTGTAACTCTTGTGAAGAACATTGTTATTTTTTCCTTTGCTTCTGTGTTTAGTACTTTAAGTGTTTCACGTAGAGGTGGCCTGGTGGCAGCATAGGTTCTTAGGGATTGGATATCTGTGAAAGATTTTAATTCTCCCTCACTGATGAAGCTTAACTTGGCTGGGTAGGTTATCCTTGGTTGAAATTGTTTATCTCTTAGGACTTTGAAAATAGGGCTCCAAGCTCTCCTAACCTGCAGGGTTTCTGTAGATAAATCTGCTGCTATTCTAATTGGTCTTCCATGGCAGGTGATCTGGCCTTTTCTCTTGCTGCCTTTAGGATTTTTTCTTTTATACCTACTTTATTTAGGTGAATTATTATGTGTCTAGTAGTTGGTCTCCGCATTTGTTGCCTTGCAGGGGTTCTCTGAATAGTCTAAAGTATTAATACAATCACACATTGCTTAACAATAGGGATACAGTCTGAGAACTACATCATTAGGTGAATTTGTCGTGCTATCATAGAGTGCACTTACACAAACTTAAGTGGTATTATTATGCACCTAAGCTATACAATATGGCCTATTGCTCCTAGGCTACAAACCTATACAGGATGCTATTGTATTTAATACTGTATGTAATTGTAACATAGTGGTAAATAGTATTTGTGTACCTAGACATATCTAAACATAGAAAAGCTACAGTTAAAATACAATATTATAATATTATGGGACCACTGGCATATATATGGTCTTGCCTTTGACTGAAATGTTACTTAGTGCATGACTGTACTGAGAATGTATGTGATATTTTAAAAGAAGAAATAATAGGTTTCATTGTCAAATTTATATAAGAAATAAAGTAGAAAAATGTGTTTCAAGTAATGCTTTTAAGCATGAGATACTCAGGAAAAAGTAATGAATGACTATTGGAAATAGTTTGTTATAGTTGACTAACCAAAGTTTTAGGAGGAAGACAATAATGTAGATTTGGAGATTATGGAGCAGCTTGAGAACTGACCATGTTGTGGCAGAGAAAATAATTTGTAACAAACTTCAAAATGGTAAGTGCCATCTATGATAAACCCGCAGCTAACAAACTGCTAAATGGACAGAAACTAGAAACATTTCCTCTAAAAACTGGAAAAAGACAAGGCTCACCCCTCTTGTTCAACATTGTGTTGGAAGTCCTAGCTCAGGCAATTAGACAAGAGAATAAAATCAGGGGTATCCAAATAGGAAAAGAGGAAGTCAAGTTATCCCTCTTTGCTGATGACATGATCCTATACCTTGAAAATCCAATTGAGTCTGTCAAAAGCCTGCTTGCACTGATAAAGGGTTTTGGCAAAGTACCAGAGTACAAAATAAATGTGCAAATGACAGTTGCATTCTTATACACCAACAACAAGCAGGCAGAGACCCAAATAAAAAGCATAATACCATTCACAATAGCCACACAAAAAATGAAATACCTCGACATCTTCCTAACCAGAGAAGTGAAAGACCTTTACAATGAGAACTACAAAATGCTGGTCAAAGAAATCCAAGAAGACACAAACAAATGGAAAAATATTCCATGCTCATGGATAGGCAGAATCAACATTGTTAAGATGTCCTTCCTACCAAAGGCAATCTACAGACTAAACACAATACCCATTAAGTTACCAACATCATTATTCTCAGACCTGGAAATGACAATACAGAAATTAATATGGAAACATAAATGACCATGAATAGCCAAAATAATCCTTAGCAAAAGAAACAAAGTGGGAGGTATTACACTTCCAGACTTCATACTTTACTATAAGGCTGCAGTAATCAAAACAGCCTGGTATTGGTACAAGAATAGGCATATAGACCAGTGGAACAGGATAGAGATTCTGGAAATAAAACCTCAATTTCTCAACCAACTCATCTTTGACAAAGCCTCCAACAACAACCATTGGGGAGAGGAGAACCTATTCAGTAAATGGTGCTGGGAAAACTGACTACATGTGGAAAATTAAAACAAGACCCCTAAGTTTCACCATATACAAAAATGAACTCTAAATGGATCAAAGACCTAAACATAAAACCTCAAACTATAAGAAACTTAGAAAATGCAGCAGACACTCTTATGGAGATTGGAACTGGAAACCAAGTCCTATTCAGAACCCTAAATGCCCATATCTTAAGAAATAAGAAAGAAAAGTGGGACCTCATCAAACTAACAAGCTTCTGCAAAGCAAAAGAAACCATCAAGAGAGCAGGGAGACAGTCCACAGAATGGGAAAAAAAATATTTGCCAACTGTATATCTGACAAAGGCCTAACATCTAGGATCTACAAGGAACTCAAATGCACTGAAAGGAAAAAAACAAACAGCCCCATTAAAAAGTGGGCAAAAAACATGAATAGACACTTCTCAAAAGAATATATATGGGCAGCCAACAGACACATGAAAAAATGTTTAGCCTCAACATAATCAGAGAAATGCAAATCAAAACCACATTGAGATACCACCTAACCCCAGTAAGAATGGCCATCATTAATAAAACAAACAACAACAGATGCTGGCGAGGGTGCGGAGAAAAAGGAACCCTTCTACACTGCTGGTGGGAATGCAAACTAGTGCAACTTCTTTGGATGACAGTGTGGCAGTTTCTGAAAGAACTAGAAAGTGACCTTTCATATGACCCAGCAATTCCCCTATTGGGAATATACCCAGAGGAACTCAAATCATTCTACCAAAAAGATACTTGCACAGGTATGTTTGTTGCAACTCTATTCACAATAGCTAAAACATGGAACCAACCATGTTGCCCATCAAAGCTGGACTGGATTTTGAAAATGTGGTACATATACACAATGGAATATTGTGCAGCCATAAAGAAGGACAAACATATGGACTTCGCAGCAACTTGGATGGATTTAGAGTTGATCATACTCAGTGATCTATTACAGAAACAAAGAACAGAGTACCGCATGGTCTCACTCATAAGCAGACCTTGAACAATTATAATACTATAAGAAAGGGATTGGCAGTAGTGGGAAACTGTCAGGGGAGAGGGGTGGGATTGGCAGTTGAGGGAAAATGCTATGGGAGGGAGGGGCACACTTCATCAACAAGGGTACCTGCATAATCAACATTTGTAAACCTAACCCTGAATTGTACCCCACATCTTTATAATAAAAAAAGAAAATAATTTGTGTTCACCAAATCCCATTTGATTGTGCTCTCTAGTGTTCACGTGAAGACTATATAAGTCTCCCTCAAAGTTAGATCGGGATCATGTGACTAGGTTCTGACCAATGGGGTGTGATTGAAATAAATGTATGCCATTTTCATTTCCAGGTTAAATGTTTAAAAAGACAAGGATATGGATTCCTGAGTCAACTTGGAAGAGAACACATTGCCCCACATTGGGTGTAGCATGAGTAGCAATGCCACTTTTTTGGACTATCACTAATATTTCAGGCTGATTTGTTGTGATGCAGAACTTGTCCTGTCTTGGCAAATATAGATGTACTGTTTTGGCAGACATAGACAGTGTTGGAATACAGATAAATAGATTCATAGTTTGAAATTGAGATTTTGATTCATTATCCTGGTAGTAATAGTTGAAGAAGTAACAGTGGATAAACTCTTTGAGAGAGTAGTGGCTAGAGATTAAAGGCATAAAAGATGGGGCATGGGTGGAAATTCAGAGTTAAGTGGGAAGAAAAAGAAGTAGTAAAGGAGAGAAGAAGGTTTAAAAAAGCAATGTCTAATCAACAGCATCTAGTGTTTCAAAACTATTGAGATTAGCGAAGATTATGAAAGGACACTGAGTTTTCTACAGAATAGGTTCTCAGTGATATTTGAGATAATAGTCTCAGTAGAGTGGTGGGGTCTCAAGCCACATTGATGATCCATATCCTTGTCTTTTTAAACATTTAATCTAGGTATGAAAATGCATACATTTCTTCCAATCACACCCCATTGGTCAGAACCTAGTTGATGATCCCAATCTAACTTTGAGGGAGACTCATAAATATAGTCTTCATGTGAGCACTAGAGAGAACAAATCAAATGGGATTTGGTTAACACAAATTATTTTCTCTACCACAACACGGCCAGTTCTCAAGCTGCTCAATAATCTCCAAATCTACATTATTGTCTTCCTCCTAAAACTTTGGTTAGTCAACTATAACAAACTATTTCCAATAGTCATTCATTACTTTCTCTTGAGTATCTCAAGCTTAAAAGTAAAGTTTAAAAACACAAGGATATGGATCCTTGAGTCAACTTGGAAGAGAACACATTGCCCCACATTGGATGTAGCATGAGTAGCAATGCAACTTTTTTGTATTATCACTCATATTTTAGGCTGGTTTGTTGTGAAGCAGAGTTTGTCCTGTCCTGGCTAATATAGATGTACTTTTTTGGCAGACATAAACAGTGTTGGAACATAGATAAATAGATTCAATAGAAGAAAGAAGTTTGTGTACACAGGAGTAGGGAAACCTGAAATTTTTGTATACAGAAACCAGAAGAGAAAAATCATTTGTATATTGAGCATAGCAAGAGCCATGCTTATATCTACATCGGACCCTCTAAGCCAGTCTGACCCACTCATGCAGAATGCCCCTTTTACCTCATAAATATGCAGTGGTTTCTGAGGTAATCTCCCTACCATTGCTTCACTTTCATTTTCTTGATTCCGTCTGTCCTGACATTCTAGATCTGGCTTGACAACCTTGACTTTGATATCTCTGATTATTAAAGATTTGTTATTCCTTTGTATTCAACCCAGTACTTGGACTTTGACTTAAATTAAACAATTTATGTAAAGTGCTCAGGCAAAAACCTGAATTATAATATGTACAGATCAAATATTAGTATTAATAATAATGACTATTATTATTATTTTAATAGTAGAATTAACTTGTATTTTTACATCTCATAAGTCATTGTCTTGGGAGGAATTACTTTTCTATCATAGGAATAAGCATGACTATGCATGAGAAGTCTGGGAGACTGAGAGGCTATTATTCCAACAGAAGATAAAGGCTGTATCCTGAAAGCTATGTGTGAACATGCACTGGGTCTCTGTTATTTGTTGTCTCCACAATAACAGCATGTGGAAGGCTGTTATTAAAAACAAGTTGAAACAGTGAATGCACTCATGAGTGGATACAATACTGTTTTCCATAGTGGCTCTCCCAATTTATATTCTCAACAACAGTGTACAAGGGTTCCCTTTTCTCCACACTCTCAGCAATACTTATGTCTTTGTAATAGTAGCTATTCTAACAGGTGTGAAGTGGTATTTCATTGCAGTTTTAATTTGCATTTGTTGATGTTGAGCACTTTTTAATATAACAGCTGACCATTTTTATGCCTTCTCTGGAAAAAAAATGTTTATTCAAGACCTTTACTCACTTTTTAATTGCATTCTTTACTAATTTTGTTATTGAGTTGAGCAAGTTTCTTATATATTTTGGATATTAATCCCTATCAGAAATATGGTTTGCAAATATTTTCTCCTAATCTGTAAGTTGCCTTATTTGTTTTGTTTGTTTGTTTATTTGCTCCTCTTTTAATCATTTAAGGCTTCATGCTTGAGATTGACCTACATGTTCTCTTCTAACTGTAGCTGTCTTCCCAAATAATTTCTTTGGAGCACACGCCACCTGAAAATGATTTCGTTGTCTTCTAATCATTGAATTCTCTCATCTTTCCAGGAGCAGGTTGACAATTTTCTTCTTTTTCATCTTCCAATTCCATCAATGTAGAAAGACAACTTGTTTTATGCTGGTTGCAGCTAAACCAGTCCATTCATTTTAATCTCAGACTTTGTCACATCTAAGATGTCTTTGAGGGACTTGCTATAATCACGTCTTTGTTCTTATAATTCTTGGGCAAATCACATTTCCAGGAGACTAGCCAGCTCTTCAACCTTGTCATAGTCCCTACACTAAATTCTGTTTCTCCTTTTTGCTTTTAGATAAGGTTTCTATCCCACACATCTGAGGGGAGACTGAAAGCTTCCTGTGTAGGTGGGAGTTTCCTACAGAATAGAAACCTAATTTCACCTAGATACTCACTTAGTATTTTCACGGGACTTTTATTGTTCAAGTTCAAGTGAACGTTAATGACTGCCTTACACATGTGCTAAAAGCAGCCTCTTACAAATCACTGTCATTAAAATACTTTTGCATAATTTTAGTGTCTTACAAAATTCTATTCCTCTTGTATTTAAATAATGAAATTCTTATTCCTCCTCTGTGCATTAATTTCCAGATAATCATGATATGACTTGTAAAACATTGAGACATATAAAAAGATTAAAATAAAATCATAGTTTTTCAATATTTTGGGCAACTTAAATTTTATTTAATCTGACTACTATTTAAGAATAAATCCTCTCTATAAAATTTGTATATGATGCTTTTAACAGGACAATGGAAACAAAGTAGTTAAATTGTTAAATCAGAAACTGCTGCAATCAAGATAAAATGGGTAAATGATATGAGGATTATGCTTATATTCAATGAGAAAAATCAAATTTCAGTTTGGGCTCAAATTGGAAAATAATTCTTCTCACCAAAATTACTCTGCACTGTAGCAGTAGAGATAGCCCCAGTTTGGAACGCCGTGCATTCCATTTGGAAAACAAATATGACAAACTGGTCACACAGAAAGAAAGTCTTTCCAGGAAAACACATAATTGGAAGTAAATATTTTGCAGAGAGCACTAGAATCCTTAGAAATCACCTCATAAGGGTCATCCTTAAAATAAATTAAATCGTGCGCAAATTCAAAAGTTGAAGCTAAAGATAAGACCTCAATTATGACATGAGTAATACAAGTGTTAATTGAGCATGTATTAAAGATCAAGAATTGCATACAGGGGTTTGTATCTATTATTTCATTTAATGTTCACATAGCCATTAGATTTACCACCCTAGATAGTAATTCATTGATTCTATCAGTGAACTAACCTTTTTTAATATCTCCTATATGTTCATTCAGGAGAATACAGATTTACAAACTCATATTTTTGTTATGTGGTATCCCATATTGCATGCCAATGTAGTGGACTTGGAGTTTAAGAAGGATAATTTACACTCATGCCCTAGAAAGACTATGTAGAGGCTGACAAAGCATTGTGGTTGCACATTTTTATGCTATATTAGGCTAAAACCTCTTTTTTTTCTTTTTTCCCTGCTTTTCTCTTAATTTTTTTGTTTTAAGGATGTGGGGTACAATTCAGGGTTAGGTATAAAAATGTTCATTATGCAGTTGCCCTTGTTGATGAGATGTGCCCTCCCCTCCCCTGGCAGTTTCTCACTACTGCTGATCCCTTTCTTATAGTATTATGATAATTGTCCAAGGTCCGCTTATGAGTGAAAAATATGGTACTCAGTTCTTTGTTTCTGTGATAGATCACTCAGTATTTTAAACTCTAAGTCCATCCAAATTGCTGCGAAGTTCATAATTTTGTCCTTCTTTATGGCTGCATAACATTCCATTGGGTATATGTACCATATTTTTTATCCAGCCCTCTTTTGATGGGCAGCATGGTTGGTTCCATATTTTTGCTATTGTAAATAATGCTGCAATAAACATGTGTGAGCAGGTATCTTGTCCATAGAGTGATTTGAGATCTTCCGGGTACATTGCGGGGTCATATGGAAAGTCGATTTTTAGATCTTTTAGAAATTGTCACGCTGTTTTTCACAGAGGTTGTACTAGAAAACATCAAGAAAGCAAGGAGACAGCCCACAGACTGGGAGAAAATATTTGCCAACTGTATATCTGATAAAGGCCTGACATCCAGGATCTACCAGGAATTCAAACATGCCAAAAAGAAAAAAAAAAGCCCCATTATAAAGCGGGCAAAAGATACGAATAGACACTTCTCAAAAGAAGATGTACGGGTAACCAACAGATACATGAAAAAATGCTTAACCTTACTAGTCATCAAAAAATGCAAATTAAAACCACACTGAGATACCACCTAGCTCCAGTCAGAATGGCCATCATCAGTAACTCAAAAAACAACAGATGCTGGAGAGGATGCGGGGAAAAAGGAACACTTCTACACTGTTGGTGAGAGTGTAAACTGACTAAAACCTCTTGGAGACCTGGGCCATGCTGCTACTGTTGTTTTGCTATGTCATCTTCTTCTCTTTCTTCTCATTATCTTCTTTTACTTTTATAGTTTTAAGTTCTTAATTAGAAATTTAAATAGGAAATTTGTCAACTATACATATAATGATGGAAGTACTGTAATGAACACCATATATTCACCACCTGATTTAACACTTTATCATTTTGTCTGTCATTTGCTTCAAAACTATATTAAGAACATAACACTTAATGGAAATTGTTGGAAGTGCCCCTACCTTAATCTAATCCCCAAACCTTTATCTGCAGAAGTAAACATTACCTCGAAATTGGTGCAGACTTTTGACGCATATGATTTTAATATTCTCACGACTTATGTATGAATTATTTAACTGTATTTTGTAAGTTGATTGCTGTTGTTATTGTTGTTGTTTAAAAAATACAAACATGGGACATTTCTAGCCATTGTCTTGGTAAACTATGGTGTGGCCATGTGTTCTCTGAGCTATGGCCAGACCATGTTTCCTAGTTTTGGTCCCCTCCCTGAACTTGGAGAAGTGAATCTCCTCTTTCTCTCTCTCTCTAATATACTTTCTAAATAAACTTCATTTTCTAATCTAAAAAAATAAAAAACATGCTATGACACTGTTCCATATTCTATTTTATTTTATGGCAATCCAACATTGTTTTGATATTTATCCCCAGTATAAGTTTATTTTGTCAATCCATATTTTACGTGAAATTTCACTGAATAAAAATTATGTAACTTATAGATTTATCCTTCTATTGACTTTCTGGGTTATTGTTGTATTTAATATTACAAGCAACTCTAGTGAACATCTTTTTTTTGCTCATGCCTTCTGGAATACATGGGAAAGAGTTACTCCAGGGTACATCCTTGTGCCATAGGTATGCATAGCTTTCACTCAACCAAATATGTGCCCTCACACATGGATGCACCAATTGGCCATTTCTTCAACAGTAAGTGGTATTTTATCTTTTATCACATCCCCTCCTTCAGTGGATCTTAGTAGATTTTTAGTGTTGACCTATCTGGTGAGTGGGAAGTGTTAGGGATCAGACAGGATGAGGGTGTATGGAGAGGTGGAGAGGGAGAGGCGAGGGAAGGCGCAGCACCACCAGAGCCAGCAAGCCAGAGGTGCACTCTGGCAAGTGCACCACCAGAGATCCGAGTAATTGCAAAGAATTGTGACACACAAAAAGGTTAAGAAAGAAAAGTTTATCTAAAAGTAAATTAGAGGGAGAGAAGGGAGTAAGAAGGTTCACCTCCCCAAGGTGGGGGAGGGGGCCAAAGCCAGGAAGCATGGTGACAGCCATAGCTCAAAGAGCACAGGGCTACACTAGAGTCTAGCAAGGCAATGGCCACTGGTTGCTTGTGGTTGAGTCCTTTTTAACGATTCCCCTAGATCATTAAGGTGATTGGCTATGCTGAGGCAAAAAGACTAAACCTTTTCAGGAAGCGTTGTCTATCTTGTTTAATTTTCATTTTCCTGATTATTAGTGCTATTGAACATCTTTTCACATATTAGTTAGCAATTCAGTTCAGGCTTTCTTCTTTGAATTGCCTGTTCATTTTTTAAGTTCTCGTATCTTATTGATCGAGTAAGGGTTCTTTATATAGGCTGGGTACGAATTGTATTCGTCACTTTTCTTACTTGCAAGCAGAGAAATATACTGCTCTAGCTTAAACAGAAACGTTATATATTAAAAGGATACTGAGAAGCTAGTAGAATCTCTGCAAGGGGTAGAGAGTCGGACTCAAATGCCCTGCACTTCTCTCAAATAACACTGCAAGTTTGTCCCAGGAAGGATCTCACTGCTGCACAACTTGTTCCAAATATTGCATGTACCACTAACAAACCTAGAGCCTATAGGCTGGACACATTACTTGCTGTTCCCTAAAGTCATGGTCTTTGTTGCTATTTAAAGTGAAGTCTGGGTGCATCTGATCATGGACACCTAGATCCCTGCCTATGCCCTGCCTGGTTTCTGCCTTGCAGAAGCATCACTCACATGATGAAGAGTTCCCCCAAATATCAGGAAAGGTGTACAAAACCTTCCAGGTGTGGTACCTTGCCTATGCGTGATGAAAAATATCTATTTCCTCTCAGTGGTTCATCTTTTCACTGTTACATGATGTTTTTTGTTGAATAAAAGTTTTACATTCAGATTCTGTCAGATTTATCAATCTTTTCCTTTATGCCTTTTTCTGTGTGTGATTTATTTATGAAATCTTTCTCCATGCTCAAGTCATAATAAAATTTTTCTATTTTTTATAAAATATTTGAAGTTTTGCTGTTCACATTTGTATTTTTGTTCTATTTTTCATGTCTTATGAAAGAAAGAGATTGGAACTATTTCTCCACCCAAATAGCCCAGCATCATTTATCAAACAGCCCCTGATTTTCTTACTGATTTATGTATAATAACTATATGTATCATATACCATCATCTCCTACCTGTAGGTCTGTTTGGACTTTCCATTGTGTTCCATTAGTCTGCCTATTTTTACACCAGTACCACATGGTTCTAATTATTAGAGCTTTATAATGTCTTATAGAGTGAATGCCATTTTCTCATTATTTTCCTTATTTTGGCTATCCTTATTCCCTTTATATGAATTTTCTTCGCTTAACAACTCATAATATTATTTTGATTGCAGTTATATTGAGTGCATTAATTTATAACTTTTTGTTTCATAAATATATTTTTATTATTAAGTATGTATCAGGAAGCCTATCATATACCATAACTAAGCCTTATATTCCTCTCTGGTTTTAACAAGTAATAAAATTGATGTATTTTCTCCTTCTTCCTTAATTTTTTGTCCATTTAAAGTGATTCAAGATTCAGAAAGGGAAAACAGGCATATCATTTATCAGAACCTACACTGCTAAAACCCTCATATTTAAGTTTCTGTCTTTACAACCCACACTCAGAATTCTGAAGTATGGGCACCATTTGAACAACGTGCACTAAATACAAGAGCCTCCAAACTGCTACAAGTGTCCATCCATCCATCCAAATGTTTACTGAGCACCTGGAGAGCGTACAGAAACACTCAAGACAGTTACTGGTTTGTAGACAATGCCCCTGCCTTTGGGAAACAAAGTAAAACCTGGGAGTGAAGACTTGCTTCCACCCTAGATTGTATAGTAGCGTTATAACACAACACCTCGACAACACCCCAGTTATTGAAAAATATAATTCCAACATTAACACCAAAATTAATTCATGAAATACTTTAATAAGAATATGTCTAAGTTGCTTTCTTTGCTGCTATATTCTTATTCAAAGCAATAGCTTGAGCATGAGTCTTTGCTTCAGTGCTCTGTATTTACATTGCAGTTCTTTAAGAAGACTTCATACTGACTCCAAGGTTCTAATAAATAAACTTTTGAAATAGACAGCAACCAAGGTCAGTACCTGATTCTTGGGAGTTCAAATGAAGCCAGTCCAACTCATGACAAGCTATTGCCTATGGAAGTTACAATTAAAAGTAGAAGAAATTAAGGCTCTCACAGAGAAAATCATTCTGAAACAAGGAAACAAATATGCCTATCAGGAAGAGGCAGAGTTTCTTTTTAATGAACATAAATCCAGAAATAGAATAAGAAAGCAAGATTGATGACTTTTAGTCCCATGGAGTTCTATATTCTGGATTTAATTCTATAGAACTGTTCTACATTCTTACACTATATCTCTCTGTCAGGCACTATTGAGTGCATTATTATCTTTACTACAAACCAATTCCTAAGTAAGGACTAGTAGTATTAATTTGAGATATAGTGATAGATATCACTAAATGTGAAAACTGATCAAAGTTTATTTTCAAAGTAAAATTTTCCTTTATTGCCCTTTTAAATAATAACCCTGTACCCACCAGGCCCAAAGATACACAATTGTTTTACCAGTCCAAGTCTAGAATTGACCAAATGAGTAATAAAAAGGCAAATATTTATTCATATGTCCATATTTATTGAATGTTCAGTATGTCCTGGGCATGAGAAATATAGATAAAACAAAATATGCATGGCCCCTGACATCATGGCCTGTGTCATTTTGAAAAAAGTAAAATTTGTTGTAAATGATCACATGAAAGCTAAAAATTTGTAAGAGCTATGAAGGCAAAGCATATAGTGATATGAGAAAGAAAAACAGGGGGAGTGGATCCATAATTTGGAGAGAATAAGCAACCTTGAGAAGGTGGCACATTAGCTGAAATTGAAGTTAAAGGTTAAAAGTTAGAGATTTGCCAAAGTGATATATAAGTAAGAAAAAAGGTACACTCCAGGGATGGGGTATATCATTTTCAATCACCTTCATTCTGGAAGGAGGAAACCAGTGTGTATGTGAGAGGAGAGAGACTACAGACAAAATGGAGAAAGGAGAAAACCCCAGATCATTTAGAACTTTCCAGATCTCACTAACAGATTCAAAGGGTACTTTGTTAAAGAAGTTTACAAGTCACAAACCCATTGCCTTCACATTTTTAGACTGGATTGCTCTTTGATGAAGTTTGATCTCCAGCAGGTTCTTTTTTTTTTTTTTTTTTGAGTCGGAGTCTCACTCAGTTGCCCAGACTGGAGTGCAGTGGCCGCTCCCGGCCACCGCAGCCTCGACCTGCTGGGCTCCGGCGATCCTTCCGCCTCAGCCTTCCAAGTAGCTGGAAATACAGTCGCGCACTACCACGCCCGGCTAATTTTTTGATTTATTGTAGAGATGCGGTCTCACCAAGTTGCCCAGGCGGGTCTCGAACCCGCAGGCTCAGGCAATCCACTCACCTCAGCCTCCCAAGGTGCGGGATTACAGGCTGAGCCACTGAAATATCCATAAAAGAAGAAAATATTGATTTTTCTTCTCATGCTCTTTTCACTTGCCACAAATACCCAGATAATGAAATAAAAGTCATATGTAAATGAAAATTATAGAAGATGCATTACCAACTTCTAAAGCACTAGCTATTTCTTGTAAGCCTGCCCCAATGTGTAAAACATCAAATTCTTGCAAGCAATTATTTATCTACTGCATGCTAAACCACTTTTGCATAATTCCTGTTTGAGTGTGTGTTATAGGCAGCAGTGTCAAAAGTGTATGGCACTGAATAAAATGGCAAATTAAAACTCATTAGACAACAGATATAGCAAATATTAGTCTCACGATCATCCAAATAAATATATAATGGGAACACTAACGATGGCTAGCATTTCTTTCTAGTGTGGGTGACTTTGTGAGGACTGCTTTTTTGGTAATGTATCAGAGTACTCTAGAATAAACTTTGCTGAGTTGCAGGCTACAGAGGTGAGTGGTAAGAATAAGAACATTTAATTCAGTTGGGGAAAGAACATTTGATGGATCTCAAAACAAAAGCTGAGGCTGTAGGAGGAGGAAATGAAGCCAACTGGCAGTGACCCTGTATGGACCAAAGCAAATCTGGTAAAATACCTTTCATAAGCTGATTGACCCATTTTCATGCTGCTGTTGCCACATGGGACAGGACCAGGGACAAAAGATAGTGTTCTCTAACTGAACCAATGTCCTGGCAACAGAGTCAAGTACTTGAATAAATGTGACTTGAGAAAGTCTCGGGGTAAATAAATATAAGAGAGATCTTTTATTATAAACTTTCTTCTCTGCTCTTGGCATTTAGGAAGGTGGGGTGAAATAGGATTGAAATTATTTTCAGTGACAAACAAAGAATGCTAGAACTAAAAGGGATGATCGTAATACCTGCTCATGTATCTCGTTTTACAATTAGGGAAGACCTAAGAGGTAAAATGATTCACTCAATGCCCAAAACAAGTGACTGGCAGAGTCAGAATTAGAACTCATGTCTTTGAGGCCCAAACCTGGATATAAGTATATTCACATATATATGTGTTTCTTTCTGTAATAAACTTGATATAACCATCTTCCACACTTCATGGAACGCTATCTTCCACTGTTTTTGTATGTTTGCTTTCTAGTTTATTAACCCTCCACCTTCATCCCGGATCCCAATGCCCATTCCTACCTTTCTAATGTATCTACTACACACATTACCCTCCATTTAAAAAATTATTTATGAAATATAACTTCTTATATATTTATTATGCAAATTGTTTTGTAAATAGAGTTTGTTTTAGGCAAAATTATGAGGCTATTTAAGGTGGAGAGGAGAGATGTCTTTAGGAAAAAACTCACAATAAGTAGGAGATAATTTTCTCTTGTGAGAATTTCTACAAATGTATTTTACATAACATCATACATATAGAAACAACCTGTTCCAATGCTATGTTAAGTACTGGATGTAACATCAACTATCTCCCAGGCAGGAGAGTTCTTACCCTTCTTGTCTTGCGTTTACTTAAATATAAAATGAGGGATTGAGACTGGTTTGCAGGCATTTGTTATGTTATTTGATCTGTTAGTAGAATCACCCATTTCTTCTAAACACAGAAGAGATTTAAATGGAGAACTTTGCTCTAGTTTTGCCCTCCTCGTCTCTTCATCCCTCATGTGGCATTGGCGACAACTCAGAAAACCCAGGGATCCATGTAATTTAACATTAAATTCTGAAGAAAATGACTTTCATTATTCTCTTCAGCTATCACTCTTTATAGTTTGTGATTAATGCTCAGTAGAAAAGGGAAAATCAATACTAAGATCCAAGCTGAGAAGGAAACCAGCACTGCCATGCACCTACTATGTGCTTGGGTACCATGTTAGCTGCTTATATACATTATTCAATTTAATACTCAGCACCACCCTGTGAAGTAAGTACTATGCTACCATTTTACCAACAAAATAGCTACAACTCAGAGGGGTCACTTCACAGGGATTAAGTAATTATTAGTGTCATGGGATTTGGAAGCAGCGAGCTAGGATTTGAACCTAGTTCTTGTTGGCTCCAAAAATCCCTGCTCTTTCCAATATAATGAGTTTGAGTTATGAGTTAAAAGGTTGGGCTTGGTATTAGACATGCCTCATTTATTTCTGCTATCCAGAGGTTTTAGCTGATGTACCAGTGGGGCAGTAAGATTGAGTAGACCCTCTGATTTCTCTCAATTTGAAATACATCTGAAGTGCTTTACTAAGCTCCTGAGTGATCTTAGCTCCTTATGTGTATTTGATTCCACTAAATCCCCATTTCCGAATCAGCTGTTTTTTCCATGCTCACAAAGGGAACAGCAATATAGTAAATGCTGTGTCACAATGTTCTGCTTATTGAAGGAAAAATTAAGGGATATTTACAGAGCACCAACTGCATATATCAGACCCTGAGCTTACATTTACATTATTTCATTTTACCTTTAACAAGCCTGCAGTGTCAAAATTAATATGTAGGTTTTATGGACAGAATAAATGGAAACTTAGTTAAGATGACACAGCTAAGACCAGGTGAAGTTGGAATTTTAAATCTAGGCCTCCTGGCTCTAAACCTAATCCTTATTTCATCTCTCCATACTGCCTCCCTAATGGTACTCTGTACAAACCAAATCATAATTCAGCTGTTCTTTTATCCTGCCCTTTTTAAAGTTTGTATGCTTAACTAGATTTCAAAATAGTTGCAATAGTTGCCTGAGTTTTCAAAGAAATGTGTAATTCATTCTGTCATCTTTACTCTCTCATTGCTTCTAAATGCTGTTAAATTAACTGCCAGTTTACTTTGAAATTCTCCTATCACGAGATAATGATCACTGGCATAGGGTTCAAACCCAATGACAAAGCAGAATGATTAATTATCCCGCATAGAGGGTCCCCAGTGCTCTGTCATGTCACTGAAAAAGAAATGACTTTATTTTAAAAGACAAACCTCTTTCAGGTGAGCACCATATTACTCACTGAAAAATCATTGCTGGGTGATATACAGATGATGCAAATCTTGGCAACAGGGATGATTGCCCAAGTGGATTCTCTCAATTCCTGATAATCAGAACTAATTGTGGCTAAAATTGAGTCTATGGCTGAGGCAGTCTTTCTAAGTAAGAAGTAACTAAGAGCATAAAACAGTTTGATCTCACATATGTTTTTCATTTACTCACCACTCGTTGGCATATATATATATATATTTGTTTTTTGAGTTGAGGTCTCACTCTGTCACCCAGGCTGGAGTGCAGTGGCATGATCATGATTCACCACAGCCTCAAACTTCTGAGTTCAAACGATCCTCCTGCCACAGCCTCCCAAATAACTGGGACTACAGGCATGCTCCACCACATCCAGTTAATTTATTTTTATTTTTCTGTAGAGAAGAGGTCTCATTATTTTGCCTAGGATAGTCTCAAACTCCTGAGCCTCAAGCAATCCTCCTGCCTTGGCCTTCCAAAGTGCTGGGAATTACAAGTATGAGCCACCATGCCAGGCCAATTATTTGCTTCTTTAAGAAAATATTTAATTGCTTGCTATCTTCAAAGCATTGCACTAGGCACCGAGATGTAAAGATGCACAAGCACTGCTCTGAAGAAACACACCTCTAGATGAGGGACAAACGTATACCTGATCATAATTCCTTGTAATACAAGCACTCTTAATAAATCCAAAGGCATTAGAGGTATTTTGATGATGCAATTGTTGGAAAACTTAAGGCATAGAAAGGGTGGGAAAGGATTCAGTTGTGAAACTGAGCTGAATTGTGAAGGAAGATAATTATTCAGCCTTGCAGAAAAGATGAGAAGGGCTTATAAAGCAGAGGAAACAGATATGCAAGAAGGAGCTCAGAAGAACATAATGTGATCTAGAAATAATAATGATAATAACCTCAGATAACTAGCACATTGTTTTTGAGACAGAAAGTGATAGAAGATAAATTCGGGGGGTAGGATGATACTAGATCATGAGGGTGCTTGAATGCTTTGCTCAAGGCTGCAAATTTACTATATAGACGTTAGGAAGGTAGATTTCTTTCTGAATGGGTGTCCCTGTGATCACCAGCGGGAAGGTCGTGAGGACTCTGGACAGCTGCTTTCAGCTCACACCAATCACACTGCATGAGCTAGCATCATATATTAGAAAAGAAGACATGATGTTCTCCCCATTTCAATTTTCATTTGCACTAAAATGGATGGCCTTTTTGCACACTATCAATAACGCCTGTGCTAGAAGAGCTTTTAATAGGACAAACATTCATCATTTTAAGGTTACTCTTTCCCCAAAAGCATGGGAGCAATCTGTTGGTAAAATAGAAAAACCTTGTACATGAGGCTACCCTGCTGCCTTTTTTTCCAGGTGGTGACTACTGATAGGAAAGAAAGGCAGCAACTGGGGACAAAAATAATAAGAATTTGCTGAGTATCCCTCCCTTCAAGAAGACTGTGCTACACAACAAAAAGAGCTGGGAAAAGAGCAGATAACCAGGGTTCTACATCCAGCTTTGTTACCCAATAATGGTGTCATTTTAGGTAGATGATTTCTACTCCCCAAACCCAAATCTCCTTATCTTTAAGGGAGAAATAGACTATGGATTCTCAATTTTGTTCCATAGCGGCAAAATCTTGTGCTATCTTGATATTGGATTGAATAATATCAGAAGAAAAAAATCGTTTTCAAAAAAGGATCAGTTGTTCAAATTTTCTGGTATGTTATCCATAACATCACACAGTTCTCATAACTTATTCAAACATGCCAGCTGCATTCTCATTTTTTTATCACACAGATTGAAACTATCCTTTCAGCGCTAATATACCCACCACTGGTAACATGATGAATTAGGAATCACTCATTTTAAAATAATAGAACAATTGCAGATGAGTTGTCAGTCAGAACCAAAAGACCAAATATATTTGGTGCCGAACATTATTTATTAACAAAGTTTTAAACTCCTATTCTCAGTCAGTCCACTGAATGGTGACCATGGAGTAGAAAGTTGGTCTCAGCAGGCTCATATAATAATGTAATCATACAATAAATGCATTGGAATTAAATTCAACCCATTTTCACTCCATCAACACTTTGAGACCACCTATTTGCTACAGACACTGTGGAAAGTCTTGACAGTCACTGGAAATTAGCAGAAGGTAATGTTCCCCACCCCAAGGAGGCTAGAGTCTAATTGTGATGAACAAACACACACACAAGAGAAAGAGAATAAATCCAAGGCATTCTATAAGGGCACCCAAGAATTTAACATCTGAATTTAAAAGTCATCAAGAGGCAGAGTTGTCCAGGAGCACTTCAACTGAAATTGATCTCTCCTCTTTTTTTATTTTTTGGAAACTTTATACAAACAATATGCAGCCATAAATAAAGAAATAAATCATGTTCTTTGTAGCAATTTGGATACAGCTGGAGGCCATCATTCTAAGTGAATTAACAAAAACAACAGAAAACTGAATGCTGCATATTCTCACTTACAAATGGGAACTAAACACTGGACACATGACCATAAGAATGAGAATAACAAACACTGGGGACTCCTAAAAGTCCTAAAAGTAAGGTTAAAAAATCACCCATTGGGCACCATGCTCATCACCTGGACAACGGGCTCGATAAAAGTCCAAACAACACTCTTATGCAATATGCCCATGTACCAAACCTGTATGTGTATCCTTTGAATATAAAATTTTATTTTAAAAATTTTTTAAAAAGCAAACTTAGAAAAGTTTTCACTGAGGTCTTAAGGGAAGGGCCCTAATCCATAGGGTTGGTGTCTTTTAAGATAGGAAGAGACTCCAGAGATGTTTCTCTTTCCACACATGTGCAAAGAAAGGTGCACATGAGGACACAATGAGAAGGTGGCTGTCTGCAAGCCAGGAAGAGAAATTGACCTGTTGGCCCTGTGATTTTTGACTACCAGCCTTCAGGACTTAGAAAATAAACTTAACAAATTTTGGTTGTTTAAGGTTAAGGAGGGGGGCGGGAGAGAGAGACTTTCTATAGGAAAATTTGTTCCTTTCAGTATCTCATCGCATTTCTATCACAGTGGTTGGTAACTTCTCTTCATTTATTCTAAGCACTCTGAGGGTAGGAATCATAATCGTTTTCATTTTAGTGTCCTCCAAAAGGCCTAGATAAGTGCATTATGTGCACCAGACATTCAAAGAACAGACATTAGAATAGATAGGTAAAGAAGGTGAATTGGTTTGAGTATTGAAGGATATGGAAGTGGGAATAACAGAATGTTGGTAGAGAACATTGAGGAGCACAGAAAGACAGCCAAGGAACACATTTTGGGGCATGTTGAGAGACAAATTTATGTAGGAAGGGAAAGGCTGGCTGAGAAAGGGTTGGCAGGTGAATGTTCAAGCTTGAGGAATTAAATTATTTTTGATCTTGCAAAGCTAGTGAAGGTTCTTGAGGAGAAGAGAAGTACTTGCTAAAAATCTGTGCTTTAGAAAGATTTATTTTACAATCTCTTATATGATGATAAAGCAGAGAGTAGAAGCAGGAAAATCAGCCAGGAGGCTATTACCATAGTCCAGACTTAGAAACACTGCCTTTGATATGTAGCTTTTGATCTTTAATTTATTAAGACTTAGTATGGACAGAGACTTATTTTATCTTGTCCTGGCTACTTCTTTAGCCTCATCTTCTACTGGTCTCCCTTTTGTTTACTCCACTCCAATCTTGCTGTATCTTTAACAGATCTAGTAAAACTCCTAAAGCAAGACCTTTGATCTTCACTTCTACCTGAAAAGTTATTCTCTGAATGGAATTCTCTTCCCAGATAAATAACTGGTTCCCCCAATTCATATAGAGGCCTTTTATCCACTATTAAGTTTAAAGGGGCCTCCTGACTGCCTTATCTCTCCACTCTGGCATTCTTTATCTCCTTGATCTGTTGTGTTTTGGTTTGCTTTTTCATGGTCAGTTGTCTCTACAGGTAGAATGAGAGCTTTATGATGAAAGACTTCAGATACTCTTTTTTTTTTCCTTCTTAGCTGTACTCCTGGGAAATAGTGCCTGGTATATAGTTGGTGCTGAAAAATACTTGCTGAATAGATTAATTAATAGACAACTCTAAGGGCTGACATGAGCTAATAAGCACAGTTTATCCTTTTACACATCAAAATAGGCACTCCCACCTACCTTGTTTCTATTGAAATGAAGCCACCTCCTTTGATGTTTTTCTTAGGGTTACACTACTGCTCAATTGTCATCTTGCAATGCAGTGTAGAGGCAAGGCACTAGACTTTGAATTAGGAATCTCGGTTGTAGATGGGACTCTCCTCCCCGTGTGTTACCTGTTGAGTGGTTTTCAGCTATTCCTTTCACCATCATCTCCTGGCTTAACTATGGAGCCATCTTCATAACTATGGTCCCTGCATTCCCATACAATCTTCCACCCAGCCTTCTCCAAAAAGCAGTCAAAGTAGTGTTTCAAAAGTCAGTTCACTCTCTGCTGGTGGTTTCTTTAGCTTAATTGTATGTTACCCTTGTCTTGTCTGCTAAACCACAAGGGTTTTTTTCTCAGCATCTTAATCATGTCCCACTTTTTTCCCATGAAGGTTCCTACACATGTTGGTTCTACTGCCTGGGATGCTTTACCATCTCTAATTCCTTTTCCTGCTTTCCCAAATTGGATTTATTAATTCCTACTCACTGGATAATTCTCATTTTGAACATTTCTTTAGGGACTACCCCAGGCCCTTTCACTAAACTACACACCACATACTTTTCTTAGGGACATCATGTATTTTTTTTTTCTTGCCATCAATTATTTTTATAGCATCAGTAATAGAAGTAGATGGTTATTTCTAAATACTATGTATATAATTTTCCATTATCTATCTAGCACGAGAAGTGAAGATTTTGCTCCTTAAACTGCCATTTCTTCCACAATCCCCTCATCATCTTGATATAGGTACATTATATTTTTGAGTCAAAAATATGCAGTGTTTGTGTTCTTATAGCTGGACAAAAATCATTCACAGCTGAACACTGTTGGTACCAGGATTAGATTTTCTTTCTTATTTTTTTAGATAATGGTATCCTTTTTTTCATTTAAGTCTCTTTGTACCTATTTCAAATTTTTCCACAGATTTCAATAACCTTTCATTATAATTTTTGTAAACTCAATCCAAACAGAGGTTCTAAGAGATCCAAGACTTATTTTTCTTGGAACCATCCCTCAGGTAGATGTTCATTCTTCTTCCATCTGCGCTAGTTGCTCTCCAGAACTGTGCACAGCTGTTATCCTAGGTTTTCCTTCTGCTGTTATTCTTAATTTTCTTTTGCCTATCTCCTGGGTTTGGTTCCCTGCTTCCTAGATTGATCCTTTTTTGAAAAAAGATTTATTTTATTCTATTTTTTCATGGAGTACTTTTCCCAGCACATTTCTCAGGTTAAAAATATAGAACAATGGCAGATGAAACAGTGATAACAACCCTCATCTCTTGAGTTAAGTTCTCCAGACTGGGATTGTGACTCTCCATGCCTGGTTCCCAGCATTTTTCTTGCATTTTCCCTACACCGACATCCTGAAACGACTGTCGCAACTGTTCTGTATCCAATTTCCTCTTTCTTGGTTTACTCCCTTTACTGGAAGTAATTCTCCAATAGTCTCCAGAGAAAGGATTCATGGGGGTTTATTTATTAAATGTTGAAAAATGTCATTAATCTACCAAAATATTTAAATTATATTATTGTTATTATTTTGGCTAAAGGAAATTTTAAGTATGAAATCATCTTTTTAAATTTTTCTATTATCATCTTGCATCTAGCTTTGCTTTGAGAAAGTCAAAGCCATTCAGATTTCTGTTGTGTTACTTGACATTTTCTTTGCCTCCTCTTTCTGAAGGCATGTAGAACTTTCTATATGTCCTCAGTATTCTGAAACTATACAATGATTTGCCTTGGTGTGGGTATATTTTTCTGGATATTTATTGATTCTTTATTTTGGAAGTTCAGCACGAGTGACTTATTAGAATTATTTATTTATTTATAATTTTAAAGATGTGGGGTACAATTCAGGGTTAGGTATACAAATGGTCATTGTACAGGTAAAGTTTGGACCTCACTTTGGTCCCCATGTCACCTAGTTTGAGATCAGGTACCCTAATTGATGAAGTGTGCCCCTCGTCCTGCTCCTTCTCCTGGCAGTTTCCCACTACTGCCAATCTCTTTCTTACAGTATTAATTGTTCAGGGTCCGCTTATGAGTGAGAACATGTGGTATTCAGTTCTTCGGCTCTGTGAGAGATCACTGAGTATTACAGACTCTAACTCCATCCAAGTTGCTGCAAAGTTCATGATTTTGTTCTTCTTTATGGTTGTGTGATATTCCATCATGTATACGTACCACATTTTTAAAATCCAGTCTACTTTCGATGGGCAGCATGATTGGTTCCATGTTTTTGCTATTGCTACCAGCGCTGCAATAAACATGCTTGGGCAGGTATCATTTTTGCAGAATGATTTGAGTTCCTCCTGGTATATTCCCAGAAAGGAAATTGTTTAATTGATCAACTCTTTTCCATTTTATTTTATCAGTTTTTTTTTTTTGTCTCCTGGAATGCCTGTTATTCAGATGTCCTGTAACTGGTTTTATATATATATATAAACAATACACACACACACATACACACACACACTTTTTTTCCTTATTTTGGTCTCTTCTGTTTTGGAGGCTTCCCTCAGTAGTCTCAGATATCGTTAGAATGTGGTTTGTCTGCATATAATTAAGATTAGGCATCTAAAAATCTGACTGGAATTTCTGAGACTGTGGGTGGGATTTTCCCAGTTTGAGCTTCACCATAAGATAATCCAGATGGGCTCTTTGCTGGTAAACGTTTGATGTCAGTGTGGTGGACTGCTGCAATGATGACCTACAACATTTGATGCCTCCAAGAATTCATGAATATTTACACTGACAGGGGCCTGGGCCTCTGACTGATTTAATCAGTAGAACATAGTGGCAGTATCACTATGCCTGTCCTGAGCTTAACCCTTCCTGGCCTTCCATTTTGAACTCCTACCTCTTTCAACATCACATGGAAACTAGTTTTCATGATGTAAGACAGCATCAAGCAGCCATGTGAAGAGGCCCACATGTAGAAGCCAAAGTGAAGCCTTTAGCTCACAGTCTCACCTAAGCTCCCAGGTGAGACTTCACACTCTGACTCCACTCATCCAAGCAGTTGAGTTGCTATTTTAAGCCCCAAGTTTTGCAGTGTTTTGTTAGACAGCACTCGATAATTGAAACAGTATTATTTGATCTTTTTTCTTTGAACCTGTCAGGTTTCTCAGACAGAAGTCTGTCAAATCTCTACCTAGAACTCAAAGTCTAGCAGCCTAAATTCTGAGAACTTACTGGGAAAAAGTGTAAGAGTGTCTCAGCTTTCAGCATGTATAATCAGAATGGAGTCATTTAACCTTCCTGTTTTTCAGATGGGACCTATCTGAAATTGTGCCAGTCAATCCTGGTGAGAATAAATCCACCATAAAAGAAGTCCCCATTCTTCTACTAAGGAGGAGGATGCATAGACACCCAGCATTATTGAATGAGGGAAAAGAACTAGACTTCTAACTAGCTCTCAAAATTATTTCACCCAATATAGCATATTTTAGCTCTCTTCCTTATCTTTTTCTCTTAATTCTGGAAGTTCCTGGTATGTCCAGAGCCCAATCTTTTTAATGGCATTGCAGTATTTATTGAGTTGTTTCCCAACTGTACTGGAAAATACAGGATTAGGCTTTCTGTGGTATATTAAGCCCATTTTAACTGTTTTTCTCCTTTCCAGGTTCCAAAAGACCATTATGTATTTTCGATCCTGTTTTCCCTGCACTTTGAACTTAAGTCCCAAGAGAGAAGAAAAACTATGTTCAATAGTTTTAGTGGTACTTTTGGAAGATTATAAATTGAAGAGTAAATGCACGTTTTATTTTATTTACAACAAGGAATTCTGATTAGATTAATAACTGCTTTCAATTTATTTTTAAAACAACAATTACAGATTCTTAGGAAGCTGGGAAGAAAATATACAGAGAGACCTTGTGTACCCTTTTCCCACTTAACTTCAGTGGTGATACATTGCATAGCTAGTATAATACCCGGTACAAAAGGATACCTGGACTCTGACATGTACAATTCACAGAGCTTGTTTAGTCTCCGTGTGTGTGCATGTGTGTATATGTATAGTTCTAAGCGGTTTTATTATACCTACAGATTTGTGTAACTCTTACTACAATCAAGATAAAAACTGTCCGATCACCACAAGACTTCCTCCTTTGAGTTACCCTTCATAGCTTCACCTACAAACCCCTTATTCGCAATCTCTGGTAACTAGTTCAAAGGTGAAGTAATCTGTTCACCATTTTTATATTTTCTTACTGCAAAAATATTATCATGCTGTGTATAACCTTTTTTGAGATTGGTTTTTATTTTTTAGTCAAGATGATTTTTTTTTGAGATGCTGATTATTTTTTTTTAATTCCTGAATGGAATTTTAATGGAGCTGTAGGCTCCATTTTAATGGAACTGTAGGCTCCATTGAGGGAAGGACTGTATTTGTCTTGTCTTCCTGTCATTGTTACATCCCTAGCACCAAACATACTGTCTGACAGTAAGAACCAAATTACAATAGTTTACTAAGTGACTGAATAAAATTCTGATCTATGATCCTGTTTATTGGTTAGAATTATTTTTGGTCCAGAAAAAAAAACTTTAAAGATTCTAAAAGCACAGAATGTTTTTTATCTCACATACAAGGAATAATTCCAGCAGTATGTCAACATTATTATCAAGTCAGAGGCTCTGGAATACTCCCCATTATGGTCCCAGGACTGTTACCACAGTCATAATCATTGCTTGCAAATGTTGCAATACCCAACAAAAGATGTTTCTTCCTAAATATTTGTTTGAAAAGAGTAAAGAAATGTTTTCCACAAGTTCTTCAGCACACCTTGCTTTGCATTTCATTGACCAGAATTAAGTCACCTGCTTTTGTTTAAGCCGATCACTAGCAGAGGGAACAGAATCACTGTCATCAGCTTAGACAAATAGGGTTCATCTGTGGCTGGGACAGTGGCTCACTTCCATTGAAGAACATTAGAGACAGTTATCTAAACAAATTTGGTTTAGAAAATTTGGATTAAGAAAAAGAGATAAATTGTCATCATTGGAATGCCAACTATTAAATTGAGATAATATTGTAATAGGATAGCAGAAGATCATTTCTGCCTCTATTGTAATATAATCTAAAAGTTTTGGTAACGTTTTTAATTCCTACAAACCCAGGATCTGCATTTGTTTTGAAAATTAAATAATTCATTCTAAAAACTGCTTACATTTATGATGCAGAACAAAATAAAAACCTTTTTATCTTACTAAGGATATATTTCCCTTCCACATTTTTAAAACCTTTCAGGACAGCCTACTCTGCTCCCAAAACAGCATGCTATAGCCAAAAGAACGAACAAGACATTCATGAAATGGGAAGTGAGTGAATGGATGAAATACTGCTTATTGAAGTTCAACAGAGACATACGAACCAGCAATGGCAATCTCAGAAGCTTCTGAGACTGTATATAGTTCTGCATTTCTACTGCTTAGACCTGATTTTTCCTATTATAAAAAGAACAATCATTAAAGGAGTCTGTTCTGCTCATAATGTTCTTTCTAGACCCTTCATTTCAGTCCTGTTGCATTAATTTGGTGCTTAAATTTATTGCTCTGGAGTCTAATGTGCATTACTCCTGCCAGCATTAAATTTAATTTACTGCAATGGGGCACAGGGGTTGCTGAAACCAGACTTTAATTCCCAAGCCATTAAAATGTGTTGTCCTTGACAAACAAGATCTTTATTATATACCAGTACAATGTATGTGCCTACAGACCTATAACTCTGCAGAAAGTGCTTCTTTGGCTAAGGCTTTTCTTTTTCTTTTTAAAATAATGTTTTAGTCTCTTTATTATTCATATGTGAATGCTCCTGAAAGGTTGGGCCATTAAAACATTTTGTTCTATGATTTTTTTTCAGATGATGAAAAAGGAAGTCTAACCTCAACCAGACTACAGAATTCTGTTGTATTCCTGCTGAGATCTCCTCACCAATAGATTACAGCCAAAGACATGATGTTGATGTTTGTTAAGGGCAGATACTAAAGACAGCAGGGATTTCTTTGGTGACAAAATGAATACAGATTTTTAAAAATCTTTTAACAATTTAAATAATATTTTGTTGTTAAAGTAATATATGCTTGTAAAAAATTCAATTGGCATGAAGTGTTACATATTGTCAGCACTTTGTCATATATCCTTTGAAATCATCCTCAACTTTCTTTCTCCTTCTTACCTCTTCTATATGTTTATGTGTGTGTGTACCTCTCTTGTTTCTGTATTTGGGTATATGTGTATATATTTGCAGTATATATGTATCTATCATCTCTGTATTTCCCTGCATAGCAATACAGTTCTATAAATGTTTGCAGAATGATTGAATTGATGAATTAATATGTTATTATTTCTTATTTACTAATTGTATCAATCAGACACATGATGCTATGTGTAAAACAAGACAAATAAAAACAGCCTCAGGCCAGGCACAGTGGCTCACGACTATAATCTCAGCACTTTGTGAGGCCGAGGTGAGAGGATTGCCTGACCCCAGGGGCTTGAGACCAGCCTGGGCAACTTGGTGACACCTCATCTCTATAATAAATAGAAATTTTAGAAAACTAGCTGGGCATGGTGCATATGCCTGTAGTTCTGGTTACTTGGAAGACTGAGGTGGAATCCAGCAGGTCGAAGCTGCAGTGGCCATGAGCATACCACTGTGCTCCAGCCTGGGCAACAGAGTGAGACTCTGACTCAAACATAAAATTAAAAAAGTAAAACAAAACAACCTCAAACTGACTGAAAATAAGATGTATTAGCTCATCTAACAGGAAGTTCATATGTAGGATGGACTTAAGGTCTGATTTATTAGCAGCCTCATGATATTTTCAAGGCCCTAAGTTCTTCATGTATCTTCACTTTGTGATTTCCAGCATACGCTACATTCTAAGCTGATTTCTCTTGTGTTTGCAGCGATTAGAGCTCCATATTTCCTCATTCACTATTGACATTCTTTAGCTAAATCCGGTACATGAGGAAATTTTCCCAGAAGTCTTCCTGATGCCTCTACCCCCATATTTCAGCCAAAATTAGTTTACATGACCATTCCTCAACCAGTCGCTAGCAAGGAAGTGAGAGTTCCATGGATTCATCAAGCCAATCCCTAGCTCATTCTGAGAGCTAGAACTGTGGTCTGAGGGGTAGACACCTGAGCAAAAGTTAATTTCTAAGAAGAAGAAGGCAGAATCCTGGGTGTACCACTAGTAAAACTCACAATGGTAATGTTTTACATTTTTCCTTTGGATTAATCTATTAATCAACTCAAGACTTATTGGAGAAAAATGTTTTTCCATTTAATTTTTGGGTGCTTGCTTTTTGTTTTGTTTTTAAGGTGTCTTTGATTTTAAATGTTTGCTTTACAAACTGTATCTCTTTTTTGCTATATTTTGCCTTTTCTCTTTTCTGGTAATTTCAAGGCTTTGAATTAAAATGAAAGGCTTTCGAGTGACTATGTTTTAATGCTACAAAACTTCAAATAACACACAAGTTCTATTTACTAATTTAATCACTTCAACATTATCTATTGATATTCTGACCTAGAGACTAAAGATATTATACTACAAATGTTTCCTCCCCATTGTGTCTTCCTTTTATTAACATTGATTAATGATAATAATAATATTGTCAAATTTTATATCATTTGTGTTATATTCTGAAAACCATTTAATATAGATCCTAAAGTATAATTTATTTTATATGATGGAATTAATAACTTCATCAGGATATGCTTCAGTGATAGTTCTTTAGTAGTGAAAGACTCTTTAGTAGTTTTTCCCCATGTAATCCCATAATATCTCCTCAGTCTGTATATTTTCTTCATTTTAAGAAATTTTTCGTGTATTATATCCCTGAATATATTCCTGTTCCCATATGTAATGTGTGTGGTGTGTTGTTTCCTCTGTTTTAGTAGGAGGATGAAAAATATTCATATGCCAGTTATCCTTTTTGTGTGTAAATATTTCTGCCTCTAATTACTGTTGTCTTTACCCCTGAATTGTATAATGTTCACAGTGAATTCACCATGCCCCTATGTTTTACTACTATCTACTCAAATTCCTCCTGCATTTTTATGTGGTTATCATGTATATAAAATATTTTGTTTTCGTATTTTTTGGCATCTGTCATCTCACTCTTATTAGTTCTATAGTTTTGGTAACTTTTCTTTGATGGCCTATGATTTTTGAAATGTTTGTGTTCCTTTAATTGTTTGTGAGTATAAGAGAGCAGATATCAAAAATGATACTTTATTAATTAAATAATTCTTCTTCAGATGCATTTTGTATCTACCTTTTAAATTTTAGCCCTCACTTTTATTATGTTATTTCATTTGTTTTTTTGTTTTTGTTTAGGTTTTGTTTTCTCCCATCCAAGTACTAACAAGGCTGGATTTTCTTTTCTGAATCATAGAAATACATCTGAGACCTGCTATTTTCTCAAGAAGAGGAGGGGACAGTAAGTTAAGTTAGGATAGGTAGCTCTTCTTTCTGATTCGCTGTCTTAAAATACTGTCTTACCCAAACAAATGTGCTCTGTGGAGTGAGCAAACACCCTCTCAGTATTCTGAGTTTCCTCTTTTGGGGGTTATCACATCATTCAGAAAAAAGGATTATTTTAATCATTACATCCATAAGGAAGGGAATTAATCAGTGAATATCTATAGATCATGAGAAGTTTGAATGATACATTACCTAATTAATTACCTTTGCTCAGTTACTACTGTTTGAGAACTACTAATAGCATTACCATTTCTCCTCTCTTATTCACCAAATCCAGATCTGATTAAACAAGGATGCCATCCTATAAATTGTTTCTTGTACCCATGCTTCTTCCACCATTCTAAAACATGCATTTAGCCTCTCAAAATGTTTTCCCACGTATGATTATGATCATAGGCTCTGGAACCTGATTGCCTCAATGAATTCTGGATTTGTCTATGTCCCTTGGGCAAGTTGCCTCATCCCTCTATGCCTCACATATGTTACTTCATCTATAAAATGAGTATGCTAATAGTGTCTGCCTTACAGAGCTGTACAAAGACTAAATAAACTAGTTCGCATAAAACATTTAGAACAGTGTCTAACACACTGTAAGCATTCACGGGTTTTCCACACTCTAGATTATCACAAGAAGATACTTACCCATTGACTTCCCAGGAAGGTTTTACTTTCAGAAATATATATACCTTGTATAAAATTGGGAGAGATATGAATACATTTTTGGTATCCTTCTTTTTTAAAATTAATTAATTTACTTATTATAAAGATGTGGGGTACAATTCAGGGCTAGGTATACAAGGCATCCTTCTTCATTAAAGAGAAAAGTCACTGTATTGCAGGTAGTTTTCATAGCTTACGACCCAAGGTTTTTGCAGCTTCCTATGATCACTGCTGATGAAGTATTATTCTTTAATATTTGTTTCTAATGTTTATTTAGTATTCTTTCATTGAGATCAGTAGATGAATATGCCTTTTATGTCCTTGGAAAGAATTACATTTTATTCTTATTCTAGAAATATGTATTTTTTAAAAAAATACTAAAATCCAAAGATACTGCAATAAAACAAACACTAGAAATCTCACCAATCAAAATTAGCTAGCATCAAGAGTTTAGTAAACATCTTTTCAAACATCTATGAGTGCACACATGCACACATGTGCACATACACTCCCACTCATATGCTTGTTGATATGAATACTCTTCTGTGACTTCTTTCTTCCTTCCTCACTGTGTTGTGAACTTCCTTCTATATAAAGAAATACATAATTTTAAGTGGATGCACATTATTCTACTGGATAAAAATAATCTCTTGGTAGCCATTTCAATTTGCTTCAGATTTTTTTAATATACATTCTTTATTTTAAAATTGTGGGGTACAGTTAAGGGTTAAGTATATAAATATGCATCGTTCAGGCACCCTGGTTGATAAGGGGTGTCCCCCCATCCCCAGACAGATATTGACCACCATTAATCCCACCTCCCTTTCCCTCCCTGCCCCCCCCATAGTTTCCCGCCACTGTCAATTCTCTTCTTATAGTATTACGATAGATGTTCAAGGTCCACTTATGAATGAGAACATGTGATACTCAGATTTTTGTTTCTGTGAGAGATCCCTCAGTATTATAAACCCTAGTTCCACCCAGGTTGCTGCGAAGATCATGATTTTGTTCTTTTTTATGGCTGCGTAGTATTCCATCATGTATATGTACCACTTTTTTTAATCCAGTCCTATTTTGATGGACAGCGTGGTTAGTTCCAGGTTCTTGCTATTGTGAACAATGCTGCGATAAGCATACATGTACAGGTATCTTTTTTATAGAGTGATTTGAGTTTTTCAGGGTATATTCCCAGTAGGCGGATTGCAGGGTCCTATGGGAGCTCGATATTTAGAGCTGTTAGGAGTTGCCACACTGCTTTCCACAGAGGTTGCACTAGTTTACACTCCCACCATCAGTGTAGAAGTGTTCCCGTTTCACCACATCCTCTCCAGCATCTGTTATTTTTTGAGTTATTGATAATGGCCATTCTGACTGAAGTTAGATGGTATCTCAGTGTAGTTTTAATTTGCATCTCCTTGATGATTAGTGAGGTTGAACATTCCTTCATGTGTCTGTTGGCCGCTCGTATGTCTTCTTTTGAGACGTGTCTGTTCATATCTTTTGCCCACTTTGCCTTGGGGTTGTTTGTTTTTTTCTTTTCAGCACGTTTGCATTCCTTCCCCCAAGACATTAGGCCTTTGTCAGACATGGAGTTGGCAAATACTTTTTGCCAGTCTGTCAGCTGTCTCCCTGCTCTCTTGATGGTTTCTTTGGCTTTGCAGAAGCTTGTCAGTTTAATGAGGTCCCACTTGTCTATCTTATCTCTTATGGCCCGTGCATTTCGGATTTTGTTCAGGAATTGGATGCCAGTTCCAATTTCTATAAGGGTGTGTCCTGCACTTTCTAAGGTTCTTATGGTTTGAGGTCTTACATTTAGGTCTCTGATCCATTTAGAGTTAATTTTTGTGTATGGAGATAGATAGGGATCTTGTTTGAATCTTCCGCATGTGGTCAGCCAGTTTTCCCAGCACCATTTACTGAATAGGTTCTCCTCTCCCCAGTGATAGGTAGTGGAGGCTTTGTCGAAGATGAGTTGATTGAGAAATTGAGGTTTTGCTTCTGGAATCTCAATTCTATTCCATTGGTCTATATGCCTGTTCCTGCACCAATACCAAGGTGTTTTGATTATTGTAG
>CAUYQG010077663.1:0-25415 GCA_963574415.1 Tarsius wallacei | reverse complement strand
CAAAAAAAAAAAAAAAAAAAGAGTGGACAGCCACATTGGTTCATGCCTATAAACAAAGCACTTTGGAAGGCCAAGGTGGGAGGAATGATTGAGCCCAGGAGTTCAAGACCGCCTGGGCCAGCAACATAGTGAGACCTCTCCACAAAAAAAAAAAAAAAAAAAAAGCTGGGTGTGGTGTTGCACACCTATAGTCCCAGCTACTCAGGAAACTGAGACAGAAGGACTACTCTGAGTCCAGGAGGTCGAGGCTACAGTGAGCCATGATCATGCCACTGCACTCCAGCCTGGGTGACAGAATGAGACTCAACTCAAAAAAAAAAAAAACCAGGGCAACCCTGTCAGGTCCCCTCCCACTGTGGGAGCTTTTCTGTCCTCTCAATAAATCTTGCTTTCTCAAAAAAAAAAAGCCAGGGCTAGGTCACGGAATAGAAGCCCAGTAGCCAAAGGTAGGATACGCCTGAGGACCTGCACAGGCCTGTCTTCTGCTTATATTCAGCCTCTGTCCTCACCTGCTGCACTGCACCTCTGACCCAGGGGGAAGCTTGAGAGTAAGTGGCCCTTAAGAAAAGGATGGGGCAGGTCTGAAAGACAGAACACCTTGGACTTGGTCACACTAGCTCCAGTGGCTTTCCTTCCTGCATGGTAGGCACTCAGCTTGGGGTCTTGATTAAGAACTGGGGTCAAGTGCTAAGCCAGGCTGACCACTTTGACTTTTGGCCCTGCTGCTTTCTAGCTGCACAACCTTAACTGCATACTCTGGATGCTGCCAGCTTCCCCAACATCATCTCAGCATCACCCCTACACTGCGATCTTTTATGTTCCACCCTGGCCCTGTTTACTCCTGGCATAGTTCTGACCCTCTCCTGGCCTCCGTCAGTGTGTGTTGGGGTGATTAGCTACCCTTGAGGCCCACTTGGCTCTGTCATTCTCCAGTTCTGTAACCATCAAGACCAGAAAGTGCTTTCTAGATGGTAGCGGAATGAATCTAAAGGTGAAGCTTCATCTTTCCTCTCTGGGACAGCTGGAAAGACCTTCTCCAATCCAGCACTGACCACAGAGAATTCACTGCATCAAGACCATATGGCATCTTCTAGATGTTCCATCTGGGTAATAATCCTTCAGGCACATCTGCAGATGGTTAGTCTCCATTTGCACTCCCACCCAGACCTGCATTGTCCCCCAGGAGACTGGCTCCCGCAGGCTGCATCACCAGGCCCCTTGTCAACTGACTTCCACTTGGGTTTGGACAGTGATGTAACTAGAGAATGAGAGAAGAGGGAGGTTGGGTTATTCCCTCCATCCCTTGCCTGCTCCTTCCATGACCACAGTTCTGCCAGGCAGCCCTGCCTCTCTCTGGGCTCCAGATTCCTGACCCTCCAGTCCTAGGGAGTAAGCATTTCCCACTGTTGTCAGCCTGGGGGGGGCGGGGGAGGCCTCACTATCCTTTTATTTGTTGTCTTAACCTGCCCACACATCAGTGCCTAGTCCCTTCATTAAAGTCTCTTTGTTGGAACTATTAGAGGTGAATTGCTTCCTGCTGGTCCCCTGATCTACACCTGACTCCACCTGGACCTGCCCATTCAGATCAAGACTTTCCCCAGAACAAAGAACTAACCAGCCCAGCCCACCAACAGCCCCTGAGTAGCCTGAGTAGGCCAGGCATACTCAGTGCTAGCTTCTCTGTGGGCCCCAGGGTCTAACTCTGACTTATCTGTCACACTCAAAAGAATTCTGTGGGCAGAGTCAGATAACACAGAGGTACCTGCAGCAAGGTATCAGTGACAAAGCAGTGAGCCAACACTACAGAACAAAACATACCTCAAGGCAAAACATGGTCACACCATCTTTCATGCAGTGTGAGCAGTACAGCTGGGGGAAGCCAAAGAATCTGTGTGGCTCAGGGCTCAGGACAGGCTCACTGGAGAGCCCTGCAGGGCCTGGACAGGAACCATGAGATGCTCAGGGATCCCTGCAGGCTCAATAGAGAGCCCCGCAGGGCCTGGACAGGAACCATCAAATGCTACAGAGTTTGCAGGGTGCGGAAGGAATACCACAGGAGAAAGGGTTAAGGTTTGGCAGAAGGAAATAGGATCCCTGAGGGCAGGAGCAAGAGGCAAGGACTTGGTGACCTGTCCCTTGGCCTCCCCAGGGCACAATCCCTCACCTTGCCCTGCCCTGGACAGACCTGCAGGCTGAGGACAGGTCTCCAGCATCCTCCACAAGTTATCCCCCTGCCTCAAGGCTGGGCTACCAGTCACCTCAACCCTTTCACTTCCCTTGCTAACCGCCCCTGCCCAGACCACAGCCACAGCAGGGCCCAGGTTTCAATTCTCATTTCCTCCACCCCTATCTAGGCCTTTGAAAAGTTTCCATTTCTTGACAGAGGCTGGGCCTGTCACTCACCTCACACCATCGGTCCTCTGCCACTGCCTCCTTGCAGTCATTTCTGCCTGCCCCCCAACTCTGCTCCTGTCCTCTGCCCTCCTGGCAGCCAGAACGAGCCTTCTAATAGGCTATTTTGATTATGTACTCCTCTCTGCTCAAAACCTTTCTGTGGCTCCTCACTGCCCTCCAAATTAAGCCCAGGCTTGTTTTGTTTCTTTTGTTTTGAGAAATGGTCTCACTCTGTTGCCCAGGATGTAGAACAGTGGCATGATCATGGCTCACTGCAGCCTTGACCTCCTGAAACCCAAGCTCTTTATTGTGACATTCAAGACCCTTCACTGTGTGACTCTAGCCAGCTTACCCAACCTCTTCGCTAAGTCCCACCATTTTAGGCATCCTTGGTGTGTGTGTGGTTTTACACACACACACACACACACATTTCCAGCAACTCATCAGACTCTTAGTAACTTCACACCCATGTGAATATGCTGTTCTCTCTGCTTTTAAGACCCTTCTCCAAGGCCAGGCGCAGTGACTCACACCTGTAATTCCAGCACTTTGTGGCAGGAGGAATTCTCGAATTCAGAAGATCAAGATCAGCCTGGGCAACATAGCGAGACCTCATCTCTATCAAAAATTTAAAAAATAATAATAAGCTAGGCATGGTGGTGCAGGCCTGAAGTCCCAGCTACTTGGGAGGCTTGAGGCAGAAGGATCACCTGAGCCCAGGAGGTTGAGGCTGCAGTGAGTGGTGATCGTGCCACTGCACTCCAGCCTGGGTGACAAAGTGAGAGTCCAAATCAAAACAAACAACCCTTTTCTCTACCTAATAAACTCATACTCATTCTTCAAGCCCCAGCTCAAAACCTCTGCTTTTGTAAAGTCTTCCTGCTTCCCCCAAGTCGGGGTTAATCCTCTCTCTTCTGGGTCTCCATGTCCTTGTTCAGATCTTGATGACAGCACTAAACACAAGCTGATCAGATGTCTTCTAGACTTCTATTTAGCTATATCTTTTTTCTGACTTCCCCTTCCTTTCAAGACTCTGGCCCTAGCTGGACCACTTATTAGCTCTGTGACCTTGGGCAAGTCACTTAACCTTCTCTGGAGTGTTCTCTAAGCCCAGGCTGGATTGGTGCTCCATGTTCAGAGCCATTCACACCTGTACATACACTGATAATCATGATTACCCCATGATTCGGAAACGATCTCCCACCAAGCTGTGAGTCCCTTGCCAGCAGGGTAATGGTCCAGGTTCCTTGTAGCCATAATTGTCTTTGTTTCCTCAGTGCCCACCATTCCAGAAATCCTTATTGCACAAATTGAGCCCAACGTCTATTTTTGCAAATGAAGAAATGAGCCCAAAGAGGCACAGAGATTTTCCCGAGGTCGTGAACTAGCTTCAGTGCTCTTCCCTCTGTCCTCCCCCAAATCCTTGGGCCAGCCTACCCTCCATCGACTGTCCCTGGCCTAAGGCCAGGGATCTAGACCGTAGAGCAGGGCTGCACCAGGTCTCACCTGTTGCTGTCCCATGGGCTTTCAGGGTAGATCCTGCCAGATGCCCAGATAGTTTTACTTCCCTCCTGGCTGCAGAGACCATGCTGAGAGCAACTGTCAGACCTCAGGCACTTCCGTTCCACCCACAGCCAGGCTTCCTTTTCTTTTTTTTTTTTTTTTTTTGAGTTGAGACTGGAGTGCAGTGGCCGCTCCTGGCCACCACAGCCTCGACCTGCTGGGCTCCGGCGATCCTTCCACCTCAGCCTTCCAAGTAGCTGGAACTACAGGCGTGCACTACCACGCCCGGCTAATTTTTTGATTTATTGTAGAGATGAGGTCTCACTTGCCCAGGCGGGTCTCGAACCCGCCGGCTCAGGCAGTCTACTCACCTCAGCCTCCCAGGGCGCGGGATTACAGGCCGAGCCACTGAGCCCGGCTCAAACATATTTTTTTAAAAGGTTGCATCTGTACTGAATATGTATAAGACATTAAAAAAAAAAAAATCTTGTCATTATTCCCTAAACAATAAAAGTATAACTCCTATTAACATGGCATTTATATGGTATTAGGTATTATAAGTAATCTAGAGAGGATTTAAAGTATATGGAGTATAGATAGGTTATATTTAAATGCTATACCAGTTTATATCAGGGACTTAAGAATCAATTCCCCATAAATATGGAGGGATGACAGTATAGTAAAACAGGCATAGAATTTTTGGAATGTAAGATGCTATTGATTGCGAGATAAAGCATTGTTTTAATGTACCACCAGAAAATAATAAGCCATGAATTAACTATGGCGCAATGGTTTTTATCACTTGGAATTTCTAATAGTAATTTTTAAACTTATAGATTTTTACATAAAAATAAGAATTATTTTGGTTACTTTTTCTTGATGCTCTCCTATATACATAATAATTTTGTCTCAGTATCAACTCATAGCTTAATCTTTTTGAAGACATTGTAAGCATCAATTAAATCAATATTAAACCAAAAATTTAATTTTCCTTTGAGCACAGGCAGTAAACACCTGATGGCCACCTGACTGACAGGGCTTATACTGGTTGCTGCATGAGAAACCATCCTAATGACAAAGACTTTGAAATGTGAAAGAAAAGTGTCTAGAAATTAATGAAATATGATATATATTTTCACTAATATATATCATAGTTATTTACATAGTTTTGCCAAAACCGTAAGTACTTTTTCTCATCCTTCTGGTGATGTTGGTAGGCAAAGTAGAGCAGGGAAGGACTTTTTTCTTTCTATTCAGCAGCATCTCTGGCTCTTTCTGGTCTTATCCTCTCCTTTATAGGAAGAATTTTTTTTTTTATTTCTTGAGTCAGAGTCTCACTCTGTCACCCAGGCTAGAGTGCAGTGGCACATTCACGGACTTCCCAGCATTGACCTACTGGGCTCAGGTGATCCTTCTGCCTCAGCCTTCCAAATAGCCAGAATTACAGGCGCGTGCTACCACATCCGGCTAATTTTTTAAATATATTGTAGAGACGTGCTCTCACCAAGTTGCCCAGGCTGGTCTTGACCCCTGGGTTCAGGCAGTCCACTCACCTCGGCCTCCCAAAGTGCTGGGATTACAGGCTTGAGCCACCATGCCCAGCCTGTAGGAAGACTTTAGAGGATCCTTTTTGTAGCTCCAAGCCGGTTTGTGCTACCTCTTACTTCATCCTCTCCTTTATCAGTTTTATGGACCTCTGGAAGTGTTCCCCTTTCCATTGAGTAGACTTTCTGTGTTGTTTTTAGTTTGCTTCAAATTTTTTTCCTCATTTTCATTTTATTTTTATTTTAAAGATGTGGGGTACTGCTTGAAAAATTTGACAAAGTATTTGTGAAGACTGAAACTTCCCTCGGGAAGGCCAGTTTTGTCAACAGTTATTTACATTGTCATCTCTGCTCTAGACGGTGGTGTACTTGTGTTGCACTTGGGGTGTTGGACTTGGAGTCAGGAGTCCCATCTCTGGACATCAGTTGTTTTCACGTGAACTCTGAATTGTTCAGTGATCTGTTGCTTGGAAGTTCTGCAGTTTGCTTTCTGAAGGCCTTGTGGTGTAGAGTTGGGTGATTGTCCTGATTATTCTATAATTTCTCTGGACCATGTCAAGGGTTTTTGATGTAAGAAGTAGACACATGCCCTGAATTCTGCTTACTCAGTTGTGACTCCTTGTAGGGGATGTCTTTTTTGGTAATTAATCTGTCCAGAGGGATGTCTTTTTACAGTTTACTTGAAGAAACTATGTTAGGAGGTTCTGATAGTTGTTAAAATGAGATGATGAATGTAAAGAACTTGTCATTTTAGAAAACTAGAAAATGCAGTGTTTTTGCTTCTCATTTCATTTTAAAGACTATTCTTTTTTTCTCTTTTTGGAGGGGTAGCATTCACTAAATTTGCTGTCATTGGATCCCTTTAATCCTCAGCATATTTGCAGAGCAGATTGTCCTGTCTTGTGTCTAATATCTGAATCTATCCCAGCTTCTGTCACTAAACTCTTTTTACCTCCAAAGTTCTGTAATTTCAGTTTTAAAATACCAAAAGCAGAGTTAGGTAACAGATCTAGTTTACATTAAAGAACACCATGCTCACTTCCCTACTATTGCAGGTAGTTTTATTTTAGAAGGTAATAGTGTGAAGTCAAAGGGCAAACTAAGATGACATTTTACTCACTAAAATTAGGTAACTGTTTCAAAATATAATAAATGAAGAGAGGAAGGAAAAAAGTTTACAAAGAGCTCATTGACAAGTGTATTCCACTGGCAAGAGTTTCTAGATTCCATAATGAGGAAAATGCTTACAATAAAACTCAGCTGAAACTTTCAGCTTTTTTTTACAGTTCATGAGAGGAGGCTTTTTTTGTTTGTTTTTGTTTTGAGACAGGGTCTTATGATGATCTTGGCTCACGGCAGCCTTGACCTTTTGGGCTCAGACGATCATTCATCCTCAGTCTCCTGAGTAGCTGGGACTACAGGTGTTCACCACCATGCCTGGCTTATTTTTTCATTTTTTTTGTAGATACGAGGTTTTGCTATGTTGCCTAGGTTGGTCTCGAACTCCTAGATTCAAGCAATCCACCTGCCTCGGCCTCTCAAAGTGCTGGAATTACAGATGTGAGCAACTAGGATTGGCCAGGAAGCATTTTAATTAGCGATCACTTTCAGTCATCTTTTACTCAAATTGATTGACTTTTCCTTTAAGTTTCTTGCAGTTTGATTTAGTACAACTGTATTGAGCATGTGTTAAATGTCATCCATTGTTCTAGGCACTGTAATAGAAATGTGATTAAGGTAAGGGATTCAGGGTAACCCCCTTGGGTCCCCTTCCACTCTGGGAGTTTTACTGTCCTCTCAATAAATCCTGCTTTCAAAAAAAAAAAAAAACAAGATATGGGATTCAGCCTTGGAAAAGTCACAGACCAGCCCTATGGAAACAGTGCTGGGAGAGTATGCCATGGGTCTCGGTGCTGTGGGGTGAATTAAGTGATTAATGGCATCTTGGTGCTTAGTTGATGAGAGAGAGAGGTAGAGTTTTTGCAGAAGTAGAGGAGAGCCTGAAAAACAGCCCACTAGCTTTAGAAGCCAAGGTGTGCCTGAAAGCCTTTTGTTAGTTGTTTCACCTTTTCTGACCAGGTATGTTAGAGAATTGGCAGTTGATTTTGAAGCTTCTGAGTGATTACTTTGGAGTTATAAGTCAATACAGGCCATGAATTAAACTGTGTCTTCCCCTTCCTCACTCCTCTCCAGCTATAAAGGCTTCTCCGTGCTGTCCTTGAGTTTGCCAAAACATAGTCCTTTCTGCCCAGGCTTTTACATTTGTTTGACATACTCTTTCAGAAGATACCTTGCCCCTTATTTCCTTCGGCTTTCTCCTCAGATGGCATCTTCTCAGTGCCATGAATAAAATAGCAATTCCCACTCTTCTCTCTTCCTTACCCAGCTGTATTTAATCTCCAAGGCATTTTTCAGTATTACTGTCTGAAAGTCACCTCAATGTTGATGCTTTAACGAACACCCAATATTTGCCTAGAATCGTGTGTAATTCATAACAGATATTTAGCAAATATTTGTAGAAGGGTAAAAGGGAGGAATGGAGGGAGGACCCTTCATTTGCTTCATTTTCTTTCATTAGAAGGTAAAATTCCGCAAGGGAAGGGATGTGCCCTTAGCACTTAGGAGTAGGTACTTTAATATGTAATTGGAGAGAGGATTTGTGCAGATTTGGTTGTGTATACTTGATTATGCAACCATACTGAACACATTAAGTGATATGGGTGTCCCTTAAACAGTAGAAATGTTTGTTCCCATATACATCAATGTTATGCCTGAAGTGTAATCTACAGTAGCATAACATAAAAGAAAGGCCACACAGCATGTTAGTTAAGAGCCTAAACTCTGAAACTACAACTGCCTGACCTGAGGTTCAGTATCAGCTTTACCACTTACTAGCAGTGTGACCTTGGCAAAGTTACCTCACCTGTTTATGCCTCATTTTCCTCCTTTGTAAAGGGAGTAATGATAGTACCTGTCATAGGGTTAAGGGGATTAAGTGAGTTAATATTAAAGTGCTTAGAGCTTGAAACACAGCAAATATTCTAGAATTGTTTATAAAATATGTTAAGATGAAAATGTTGGTGGATATTATTGCCACTTCAGTCATAATGGACTGAAAGTCTGCTGTTAATCCCATAGCCCAGATGAGGATGGCCCTTTTGATTTGTCTCCAGATGAGCTGGAATATTTTGAAGAGATGAAAGCAGGAAGCGACAAAGATAGAATTTTATTTCCTGAGAGGATGATCTTACTGCTGTACCCATGCCAGTGCTAATTCTTTCTCTTTAAAATTACACACAAAATTTATTAAGCAAATCCAAGACATCCCCCGAATATCACATACAGCAGATTCCAGTGTAGGAAACTCAGTAAAGAGAAATGATATGTGGTCAGGCTGTTGTAGTAGAAATGGCCTGGAGTGTTAGAAAGCGGAAGTTGTTGACAAGGTGAGAGGAGACGGTACCGCCATGTCGTCGGTGGGTGTGTCAGCATGAGAGGGACACTGCAAAACAGATGCGTGATTTTGAGCACACCACAAAGAACACAGCCAGGCCTGTGGTACAGCAGTGGAAGAGGTGTCTTAGAATGTGAAGAGAGGGCAGCAAGCGCTAATAGAGACGGTAAAAACCGGACAGTCTATAAGCACAGTATTGTCCTGCCTCTTGTACCCCAGACGATGGAAGAGTTAGAAGAGAAAGGGGAGAGGGAGCAATGGGAGAGCAGAACTTCCCTAATGTCCTCTGGCTAGATCATTGTATTTATTAACTCCCTGGGATCAAACCAAATTTGTATTTATAAGTATACTTTTGAGTAGTTGCAATGTTTAGTTTAGGGATAGGATGCCAATGTTTAGTTCACTAATTTTTACTTGTTTAGCCCTAATGGTTATTCTCACGAAAATTTGAAAAGAATGTAAGTTCCCAGTTGAAACTTCTAACAGAGATTGATAATGTTTAAAACCCCCAAATACACAACAAAAATCTCACCTTGAATTAGGACATACCTTCTAACTCTTTGGCCACTGCTTGCAAAGTAGAGGAAGGCTGTCCTGACTGGCTTTAGGGGTAACTTTTACCTGTGTGCTAAACAGGAAGCAGGGATTCTCAGGATTGGTGGTATAGGTATGCCAACTCTTTGATCCAAACTGATTAACAGTCTTTTGTAATATTAAAATTATAGTTCTTATCCACGTAAGGATTGTCTTCTTTGTGAAGTACCCATTGCCAGATAAGTTGATTGAAGGTAATACGTTCCCTCACTGGCCATTTCCTGGGCCACTTTCTGCCAGCTACTTCATACCTTCTTTTAGTGCCCAGCTTCTGATACCCAGTGAATATATACTGACACTAATTCAACCTGACAAAACTGTGAGTGGAAGAGAATGTCCCATGACATCTTAGGAGCATTCTGGGAAAATGAGTTAGTCACACTGCAAGTGATTCACTGTTGCCTTTGTGTACAGTGGAATTGGGGCTCTTGGATCCCACTTTGCACAAAGACGCTTCTGTGCAAGTAATGAACATATAAGTGTTTTTACATTCTTTCTACTTATTTATCAAGCTGGGCATTATTAATAATTGCTTTGCAATTATCCATCTCAGGTTGCTATTGTATGGACTTATTGAAATTGACTTGATAACATTGCAGACACGACATTCTTATTTGAGATCTGACCCAGAAGAGCTGCAACTTAGTACAGGGGCAAAACAATCTACCACAAAACCCCTAAACAAAATGTAAACCTGCATCATCTGGATCATGCTCCCAGAGAAATGTGAATCCCTAGAAACATGAAAAGTTCTATTATTTATTGGAAGTCAGTGTCTCAGAGTCAAATGCAGACTCTCACACTTGGTGAGTTTGGTCAGTTTCCATACTATTAAACTGCCTTGTACATTGGTGCCCCCTCCTGGAATACTGAATGCAAGACTGAGTAAAATGATGAGGTTTAAAGGGTATCCTGGGGGTAGAAGTGGGGAGAACCTCTTGGTGACACTTACTTTTCTTGGCTGGGTGTGGTGGCTCACGCCTGTAATCCTAGCACTTTGGAAGGCTTAGACCAGAGGTTTATCTGAGCCTAGGAGTACAAGACCAGCCTGGGCAAGGTGGCAAGTCCTTGTCTCTACTAAATCAAAAAATTAGCCAAGTGTGGTAGTGTGTGCCTGTAGTCCCAGCTACTTGGGAGGCTGAGGCGGAAGGATAGTTTCAGACCAGGATGTCAAGGCTGCAGTAGCTGTGATCATGCCACTGCACTCCAGCCTGGGTGACAGAGTGAGACTCTGACTAGAAAAAAAAGCAAAAAACAAAAAAAACTTCCTTGGTTAAGATGAATTTTAACTTCTGTGCTGAAGAAGAAATAGCTATCAGGAGTAATTAGGTATTGTTTGCTTTCCCTGTAAAGGCCCTTAAATGCAGTAAGATGCACTCCCTTTGAGCAAATATATCCTATGAATGGGTTTATTTGAGACATTAGTCCTTATAAAGTCAGGTATTAATTTCTTCTGAGTGCTAACTAACATTTGTATAACGATTTGTATTTAATAAAGTGCTTTCATATATATTGTCTCATGTGATCTTTAAAATAACCAAGCAATAATTTAATGATGTTGCTGGTGGTAGTTGTGCTGAAAATGGATCTGGTGATGACAACTGACATTTATTGTTTACTATGTGCCAGACACTGCACTAAGCATTTTATATGGATCTTCTCATTTAATCTTTACAAGATCTTGTGAAGTTGGCACCGTTGTCTTCATTTTATAGCTGAAAATACTGAGGATCATAGAATATAGTAGACTTAGATACACAACTGGTAGACCAGTCAAGCCAGTGTTTGCACTTTGGCAATCTAACTAGAGTTCTCTGGCAGATATTGCTTTTAGCGTATTCTAAATTAATCATTGTTACTCACTGGCAAACTGAACACTCACCTGTAGCATTTCCTTAACAAATGAAGGGAAAGTGTACCCCCCCCCATTCTTTTGCTGTAATAGAATTGTGTTGAGATGAATACACTGCTAGACATATTTCTATGTTGACAGGTTTTAGGGTTCTTTGGTCATATTGAACACAACAACTTCTCATCAGGTGATTCCATCCACCAATGTGGGATGACACTACTGCCTTTACTAAATTCCCATGGGTAGCGTGGACGATTGCTGTGGCTATCAGCTCTGCCTATGGATACCTTATGCTTATTGTGTCTTTGAAACCAGCTCATGGTCTTTTTTTTCTTCTGTCCCTTTCTCTTTGGGTGCACACATACCCTCTTCTTCCTCTTGTGTTTGTTATCTGGTTGGTGTCATCACCTTTTACTAGGTTTCTAAGTCAGAGTTAGCCTGTGCCCTCTCTGTGAACACAGCTCTACACACATCCTGGTCTTTCATTTTACCTTCTAAATCTCTCTCAGAGCAGCCTTTCACTTTGTATTTGTGCAGACTCGCAATTCAGTTTCTCGCCTGTTGACCATAATATTTTGATACTTTTCCTAGCTGATTTGTGTGCCTTTGGCCTCCCTACAGTTTCTTCTCAACATTATAAGCAAAACTGATTTTACCAAAACCCCAGTCTGATCATTATTCTCCTCTTAAGATCTACAGTGATTTCTCATGGGTTAGAGTGGTGACTCAGAGTCTTGGCATCACAACAAAGTCATCTTGGACCCTAAGCAGAAGATTGCCTCAGAGTCCTGGCGTCACAACAAAATCATCTTGGACCCTAAGCAGAAGATTGCCAAAGCCCACCTCAGACTGGTGACTGAGAATTCCCTGCAGTGGGGCCCTGGCATGTGTCTTTTCTGAAAGCTCCACATAGCCTCATATTTACATACCTACTTGGATATCTAATGGTCATCTCAAAGTAACACGTCTAAAATGGAACCTCTTTTCCTCAAAACCTGTGCCGACTTCAGTTTTTCTTATCTTGGTTGGTTGCAGCTGTGCCCTTAAAGTTGCTCAGGCCTAAAACTTATGCTCTCTCAGCTCTCCCAACAGAACTAGTCTGCAGGTCATCCTGTCCGCTCCCCCTACAGCACCCACTCCCATCCCAGTTGGCTCCTCCCTGGCGTATGCGGTACCTCCTGACTGGTCTCCCTGTTTGTGCTCCTACAGCCTGTTTTCAAAACAATAATCAGAGTGACCTTTTCAAAATATAAATTAATCGTATCTCTGGTTAGCTTAGAACCCTTCCATATTAACTCATGAAGAGCAAAAACTCAAGTCCTCATGCTGGCCCACAAGGCCTTAAATGGCCAAGATTTTTTTTCTCTCAGAGACAGCTTATGCTTTAGGTTTTGCGTGTTTTTGCTTATGATGTACTTAAAACTCTTCAAGACTGACTTTCATTCCAGCCATGGAAGCTATGCATTTGTACAGCTTTCTTGACTGTTGGTCCACAGCCTCTGTTTATGTACCTTCAGTCTGAAGAATGGCGAAGGAGTCGACCATATTGCTCTCTCTGGTCCTTTTATTCCACTTGCAGCTGAAGTCATTTCTTTCTATTCTTTGGACTTCTTCTAACTGACCTTTGCCTGGTTTCTTTATAAAATGTAGCTAGGGAACTGTTGTTTCCTATTTACAACTCTCAGGGTACACTTGAAAAATGTAGGGTGAGGGGAACTTTGACTCCATAGCGTAATTTCTTTTTCTTGATCTTAGTTTTATTACCAAAATTACATAGCATTTTAAAGAATTATTAAAACTTAAATTCAAAGTAAATATAAAATAAGACAATATATCTGCTACCCTCTGATGTCAGTTTTTCCAGACCTTTCCAGGATTAGACATAATGAATTAGAAAGTTAGTGTTACATATCATTGATGGTATAACATGAAAGACAGTGGAGGAAGGTGGCACAGTGGATGGCTCTGTTCTTGCATTGTTTCAGTAGATGGCTACTGGGTAACTTCAGCCTATTTTTGTAATGTGAAAACAAAAGTGGAATTCAAGACAGTGGTAGGTGAAAGCGATGGGATTTTAAAAGGCAGTACTATGGTAAAGACCTATAGTAAGTGCTCTGGAAATGTGGCAGCGGGGAGTTGGATTGCGATTCTTAGAAAAGCTGTTATTTCACTTAGACTCCATAGAGCCAGTAAGAGTTTGCAGAATTTGGCATTGTGAGTTGTGGTGATGAGAGTGGCAAAGAGAACAGCACATGTAAGAGGTAAAGGAGTATAGCTTATCTTTCTGTGAAACTGGAGCGTGAGGGAAATAGTACAGGACAACTCTAAAAGAAAAATTGGGTCTGTTTATGAAGGGCCTTATATGATATGTCACAGGATGTGGATTTTTATCTTGTCTAGGGTTTTTGTAAGGTAGTCATATTGTCACATTTATGGTGGTCGTATTCAGGTTGGGAAAGGGGTGAAAATACAAAGGAGGAGAGTTTTCCTTTTTTAATTTAGAGGACATTAATGAAGAATTAATAGATTATAGGCAACAAAATCTTGATAAAACAGTAGAAGAATAGTAGGAATAAATCAGAACAAGTCAAACCAAAACCCAAAAGGGATTGTGAAACACGCTGCCAATTGACAGTCATTGACTGTCTATGGACTTAAAATTAGAATTCTATAAACTAAAATGTAAAAAAAACCTTCAGAAGATAAGTTTTCCAGATAAAATAATCAGATACCCAGTTAAACATGAATTCCAGATAAACAGTGAATAATATTTTAGTATAAATATGTCCCGTGTAATATTTAGGACATACTTATGCTAAACTCTTTTTTGTTTATTTTAAATTTAACTGGGGTGTCCTATTATTTTTATTTGGAAAATCTGGTAATCTTGCCATGATTCAAAAGGTTAGGAGAAGGCCTGGTGGTCAGACTTAGTGAGCTGGTCCTTTATTTGATGAAGAGTATTTTGATGAGAGAATATCATGTTACTTGGAGGTGTGAAGTACTGGCCCCAGTTAAGCATTTTCAAGAACACAGGGAGAACCTTTCTACTTTTAAGTGACTGGCAGAGATTTCACTTTATGAGATTGTAAAGTGATTTGATCAAGACATAGGGGCAATAAAGTTGAACTGTAGAAAAGAAGGGAAAATTCAAACTACTAAAAGCATTGAAAACTCAGCACACTAGAAGGACAATGTCTTGAGTATTCAAGGAAACAAAATGGGGTGTTATCCCTTCTGAGAGGGATCATTTAGTCTGCTTTATCAAGTGTGAACAAGGCTAGGCTGCATTGTTTTTTATTATGCCTTTGATACACAGCAGCCCTTGTGTTCTGGCTCCTGTTTTTATTGGAGCTGTAAAAACATTACAAAAACCCTGACAATGATCACTCTGCTGAGAATGTGAGGTCATAGTAATATGACCTCACAGGGAGCTAGGTTCTTGGAAGGCCTAGGATCAGCAGACACTGGACTTGTGGGGCAAAGAGCTTAACAGAGGAAGGATGGCCTTGCTGTGCCCTGGGGGTTGTGATGGGCTCTTTTTGGCATCTATATTGGTGCTGGTAAGTTTGTATTAACATCATATTGCCAAGCTTTCTGATTTAAAGGGAACAATTTCTGTTCTTATTTAAGTAATCTCATAAGTCATGAAATGGGACAGAGTGAAGCTGTCTAGGAATGGAGGCATTTATTCTCACCTTGTTCCTTATGTTCTCCTTTTACTGAAGGCTTTTTAAGGTCCAGAGAAGTCTGACGCACACAGATTCTAAAATTATATCTTTCTAGTGAATAAGGGAAAATTAGGTGAAATCACCTGGGCTGGGCAAGGACAAAGCAAATATGTAGAATGAGAAACATGAGAAATGGGAGTGATTTTGAGCAGTAAATTTTTACAGTATATTCTCATTAGGATAAGCCTCTTATATTTGAGCAAAATTTGACTAGTACTGTATGTGTGGTATAATTACATTGTTTGCACAGAATGATTAAATACATGCCATGAATGTGCCCTGAGAAGTGAGCAATAAATAGCAGTTGAATTGAGAGGAAAATCCTTTGTTTGACATTTGTTTTACTACATGATGGGTATTATATAGAGGAAAAGAATGCATAGAAACACAACTTCGAGGATCTTTTTTTTTGTAATTATAAAAATTGCTTGATTATAACTAATATAGTTCTTAGAGTAAATATTTTACATTTCCATCACTTATGTGAGAAAACACAGTGTAACCATGAATTGCCTAAAATAAATTTCTACTGTGAATTTACTTATAATAGGTATTTTGTAGCTGATAATTAAATATTCCATTTCTGATAGGATGCATTTTATAAAACAGAATGGTAGTTTTGACTCTATAATTGAGGGTTTAAAATTATGTATTTCAAATGTATTTTCATGATTTCATCATAATGAAGCAATTCATTTTAATTGGCGGATGTTTTCTGTTGGAAAATTGTTTAAGGTGACTTTTTGTTTCTGGAGGGTTACCGCATATCGTGGTTTGCTTGGGCCAGTTCCAATTTATGCCCTGTTCTGACATTGGCATTGCCTGTGGTATTCATTGAATAATAATAAACGACAAATAAATTAATTGCAGTAAAATGAACCAGCATTTGGTAGACCTCATTTTGTACTCCCAGCTTCTTCTATGGTCTCATCTGGCAATGTGTGAATTGACATTTTCGCATAGTTGAATCTAAAAGGCAATGTGTAATAACTTGTCTCTCTTTTCCCTATTCCTATAGCTTCCTTTCAAGGGCAGCATGTGGGGTACTTGCCCATGTGGTGAGCTTGGAGAGGGGTTGCTAAGGACAGTTAACTTTTCCAAGTTTGGTGGTAGTTGGGAAGTCGCTGGGACCTACAGCGACTTGTACCAGCTGGTTGTTCAGGAGCTCTCGGTGCATTCTCAGTGACAATGATGCACCTGACCAGCACTTCCTTGGTGAATTTGAGAATCCAGCTGTCTTCTAATAAGACAGTCGTTCAAGAAATTTGAAGAAAATGTGAATCACTGTGACTTGTCTCTGTAAAACATACATTGTTTTGGAAGACATAGTTATATTTTTACAAGTATAACATTTATAGTATATGGGATAGACTTATTATTCTTTTTTTTTTTTTTGAGTTGGAGTCTCACTCTGTCGCCCAGACTGGAGTGCATTGGCCACTCCCGGCCACCGCAGCCTCGACCTGCTGGGCTCCGGCGATCCTTCCGCCTCAGCCTTCCAAGTAGCTGGAACTACAGGCGCGCGCTACCAGGCCCGGCTAATTTTTGATTTATTGTAGAGATGAGGTTTCGCCAAGTTGCCCAGGCGGGTCTCGAACCCGCGGGCTCAGGCAATCCACTCACCTCAGCCTCCCAAGGCACGGGATTACAGGCTGAGCCACAGAGCCCGGCTCAGACATTATTCTTAAATGAATTAATAAATATTTAAAATTTTTCTGCTTTAATTACTAATATGGTAGATATTAATAGACATGACCCACATAAACAGAAGCTCTCTGGAGTTCTCAGTATTTCTAAGAATGCAAAGGTCTGGAGACCAAAAAGTTTGAGAACTGCTTGTCTAGAGCTTAGGCAATCACTTCTTTAGTTCTTTAAAATATAATAACAAAATATTTTTATGAATATTTAAGCATAAAATAATCTCTTAAAAATAACTTTCATTTAGTCATTTCTATAATATAATTTCATCAGATATTTTCCTTTGCCATTCAAGAAAAATCTTTTCTATTATTTTGTTTTCTTTATCAATTCACATAGCAATGCTGGGCTGAAAACAACTCGGCTAGAGTCTCATTCTGAAATGGGAAGTACTGAAATTCTGGAAAAGGAGGCCCCAGAAAGTCTTAGTAATGGCACCAGCAGCAACGTGGAAGCAGCCAAAAGGTTGGCCAAACGCCTTTATCAACTGGACAGATTCAAAAGATCGGATGTTGCAAGACACCTAGGCAAGAAGTATGTTCTGACCCAAAACTGGTGTCTCTCTGAGTTTTTTCATATTTTTGCATGTGTGTTTATATTTTAATGGTTTCCATTTCAGTAACCAAGTGTGTTCTTTTTTTATAGCAATGAATTTAGCAGGCTAGTTGCAGAAGAATATCTGAAGTTTTTTGATTTTACAGGAATGACGCTGGATCAGTCTCTCAGGTATGATTAAATATCATGTCTATTCTTCACCACTTCCAAATGATTAATTCTTAGAGGAGAAAGTAATGTGCCCTAGCTACAATCTGATTTTTTTTTAATGCCCCGATTATAAGTTGAGTATCCCTTATGTGAAATAATTGGGACTAGAAGTGTTGTGGAGTTTGAGATATTTACATTTTACTTACCCAGTTGAGCATCCTACGTCTGAAAATCTGAAATTCGAATTGCTTCAATGAGCATTTCCTTTGACTATCACATTGGCACTCAAAAAGTTTTAGATTTCAGAGCACTTCAGAGTTGTGGATTTGAGATGCTCAGCTTGTACTTTGTAAACTTAGCCCAAATTTTAGTAAGGGCGTTAAACATAGAGAATAAGAAAAATTGTATTTTTTAAATGAAATTACACATAAACTGATGGTCTGCATCTAATGGTAAGCACAAGTCCAGATGGCCTAGTAAAGAATGATGGTGGCAAAGCAAATCTGGAGAAAATAAGGAGTCTGTGGGAGTTTTCCTGTTTTCCCTTTTTTTTAAAATTGTGGCAAAATATATATAACACAAAATTCACCATCTTAGCCATTTTTAAATGTATAGCCAGTGGCATCAAATACCTTTATAATGTGCAACTATTCATCTCCATAACTCTTTTCAACTTGTAAAACAAACTCTGTACTCACGAAACAATAATTCCCCCTTCTCCTCCTTTCTCCCAGTCCCTGGCAGCCACCATTCTACTTTCTGCTTCTCTGTTTTTTGACTACTTTAAGTACCCTTTATATGAACAGAATCATACAGTACATGTCTTTTTGTGACTGACTCTTTTCACTTAGCATAATGCCTTCAAGTTTCATCCACATTATAGCAAATGTCAGAATTTCCTTCTTTTTAAAGACTGAGTAATATTTTATACTATAATTTGCTTATGATAGAATTTTTCCCTCAGTATTTACTTATTATAGCCAAATAGTCTTTTAAGATGATACTTTGGAATTCATGCAAGTGGGATAAAAATGAATATTAACATTGTCAGTGGAAAAGATTTGTAAAACTGTTTCCAACAATAGCCACCTTTTGCTGACCTTTTCAAATGAAGCTATTTAAAACACATTGATTCTTACTTTTCATATTATATTGTACTGAAAATTTCTAAGAGCAGCTGAAGGTAAAACTTAGTCAGCATTTACTCCTAATCCTACAAATTATTTTAAAATGTCAGCATCTGGAAGAATTTTGCAGTCATTTAGTATAACTTTTTAATTTTACACACCAGGAAACTGAGGCCTGGGAGGTGAGTGAGGGTGTTTGAATTAGGGAGAACTACAGTGATTTACCCTGTGGCAGTTTCCTGGATCCAGGGTCCTCAAACGTTTTCTAATCAAAGCAGATAAGGGCGAAGAAAAGAGCATCATATTTGCTTTGCTTGCTATGTGATTTATTTTAAAAGTTGTGAAAAATTAAAGTTCGGTCAATATAATTTAGGTTAATAAACTATAAATCTATAATAAGGAAGAAGGAAAAATTTTCATAGAAATAAGGTTTATTGTATGTTTATTTCAATAAAATTTCTTAGACATTTTAAATGACTTTTTTTTCCTTCCTATCTCCTGTTTAGGAAAATGAATCTATGTTGTCAAGTGTGGATCATTGTAGTTAATCTATGATAAACAGTACTCTTAGTGACTCTTGTTTAGATTGGTGTGTGGTTTTTGGCTATTTTCTATTATTTAAAGACATTTTATACTTAAATTAATTCATTGCATAATTTTAAAAATAAATTAGCATTACAGCCTCCAATTTCCTCCTCGTATAACATTAATAATAAAATTTGGTGATAAAAGATCAAATAAAATTAACGTGTAATTGTAATTTTAACGGTGGATTAGTGGATATTATAATCATGTAACAAAATGACAGAATTCTGATGTATATAGAGTTCTAAATACAGCCTTTGTGATCATGCATTGAGTCTTAGGTGGTCTTTGGCTTTTCTGACTGATCTTTTAAAACTGGCTACTCGATACTTAGACGTGATGGGGAAACTACCTACCTTCCCAAGACTTTCTTGATGTGTTGACCACCCTGCTATCATCCTGTCATTTTTTATATTGACATCTTATAGAATTTAAATATTAGTATAAATTTGTATTGAGTGGCTATATAGTAAGTAATTTTTTGGGGGAGAACTGTATAATACCTTACTTTGTATAATTAATATCTTTATATAAGTAACTTAACTGTCAAAAGTATGGTAACATTTTCTAAAATTTCACTTTTAAAATTCTTACTTCCTAGGTATTTCTTTAAAGCATTTTCTCTTGTGGGAGAAACTCAAGAACGAGAGAGAGTTTTAATACACTTCTCCAATAGATATTTTTATTGTAACCCGGATACCATTGCTTCACAAGGTAATCTGATATAAATTCTTGATTTTCTTTTTTATAACAATGGTTATTTTCCTTATTATGAAATTACATTTTATTGTGGAAAATATATAAAACTACACAGAGGATAATAAAAATGATCTAAGTATCTCTAATTACCCATAGAGATAACTATTAACACTTTGATTTCTTTCTTTCTAGTCTATTTTTATACAATATTTAATGTCAAATTGGAATCATTACAGAATTTTGTTTCCAACTGTTCTTTTATTGTATTTTCTCATGCCATAAAAAATTTTAAAATCATAATATTAAAGGACACGATAATTTTTTTCTTTTTAAAATCATTTTTACTCTTTTTTCGAATTCCGTAGTATGACATTTACTTTCTTTAAATTGGTCATGCTTTGTTATTCTGAGATTTATTTTATTTATTTATTATTCTTTTTTTTTTTTTTTTTTTTTTATCACTTATACTGTTGGCCCCAATACTGCTTGATGAAAGTCCATGTGTACTTAGCTTTGTGGTTAGTTTTGGAACCATTTACAGATCTCACTGGAAGTTATGGTGTATCTGTGGTGCTTTTGTTTGACATGAATTATTGCAACACTGATCACTGACTTTATGATTTTAATAAACTATGAGTTTGTATTTGTTGTATTATTTTTACAGAGTAAACATTTTAGTTGTAAACAATTTAATTGTTGACCTAGCCTACCTACTTGAAGAAAGGTCTTTTCTTCATTTCACTACAATAAGCAGTTTTCAGAGTTTGAAGTCAAGCACATTCATTTGCAATTGGAAAATCTTTCATAAACTTACAAATTCTGGAATAAATCATAGAGATTAATTGCACAAGGAGTAGTAGCTTCAGTGTTGCCAATTAACTGGGATAAGTGTACTAAGGTACTTGCTCCTGTCTTCCCTCCGTTTTCCATGCTGTAGGTACATTTAATTTTATCATCTGCTTATTAAGGTCACATTTCTATCTGTAAACTGGTGTTATTTAGGCAAGTTATTCACTATCTCTGTCACCTTTAGCATTAGCTAGAGAATGCTAACTACAGATAGAAGAGTATTGTTTTTATTAGAACCTTCTTCAAATCTGTGAAGATGCTAATATTCCTGAATAAATTAAGGAATATGGACTTGTGCACTCAATTGACTGTTGATGAAGTTATTTGAGGGTTTGACTGCTGAGTTTTTCAGATACTTTCAGGAGTTTGTTTTAAATGTGTATAGAATTTGTGATAATAAAATGATACTGAAATAAATATACTTTTAGGCATTTAGTAGCATCTATGTAGAGACATTGATAACAGAAATCACCTACTACTCCAAAAAACCTTTTGCTGTTAAAAATAAGCTTTCTTTAGTTTTTAAGTCAATGATCAGACAAACCTTTATGTACATTTAGTGTGAATTGATAAAATTTCCACTGCATCTCAAACTGCTGTTGTCTACTGTACTTGTACTGAGAATTAGTAGAGAAAGAGTAAAGAGAACAATTATTTCTAATGTTTGGAAAGTAGAATTTTAACTGTACCTGGACAACGTTTGCAGTGACTTCCACTTTAACAGAGATGTGTTTCTGGGAGGTGATATTTACTTCTCTGCCATTGTAAGCAGTGTTCGTCTGGATATTCTTGTACTTTGTATAGATCCTTAATTATTGCCTTAGAGTAAAGCCCTCGAAATAGATTTGCTGTGTCAAAGGATACTGTTTCAAGGCTTTGCATATGTACTGTCAAATTGTCTTCCAGAAAGGTAGGAACAATTTACTTTATCAACAGTAGAGTCCAACTCTGCATTAAAGTTCTTTCTATAATTTAGTCTTTTCATTTTCTGTCTCCCTAAACAAATAGGATTAGTTATGCCTAGTACAGTACCATGTTTTCATAGGTTCTTGATATATACTATTTTAATGGTAATAAGGGAGAAGTCCAACAATAAATAGTGAATTAATGCTTTCTGTTTCTCTTTCTTTAGATGGAGTCCATTGCCTTACCTGTGCAATAATGCTTCTTAATACCGATCTACATGGTCATGTAAGTGTACTTTTGTGAAGCTGTCTTGTAGAAATCTAAAACATCTTGAGCTTATCTTTGCTTTTGTGTTCATATAAATTTATTCTTTGCATCCCCTTTTTCATTCTCTCATGGTTCTCATGGCAGGAAGATAAACATAAATCTTTGAAAAAGAGATAACATTTTATTTTACATGCTAGCACACAGCCTAATTTACAGTGTATTGTCTAGGTGTCTGGAGTTATTTTAGCAGTAATGTGTGTGTTCTGTATCTGCTTTCTACACTAGATGGCAGACAGAACTTTTACTTGTTTTTTGTTTTATTTTTTCAATTAAGTATTATGGTTGACATACAAATATTTGAAAGAGAATATAAGTTAGATCTGAAAATGTTAATTGTGTTTTCAGTGATTACAGTAGTAAGTATAAGAACTGAGCCTTTCTTATGCTCTTTAGGTTATCTCATCTTTTATTAGTTGAAATATCAAAATAACCTAATTATCTTCTCAAGGTTGAACCTCTTAAATTTATAATTATACATAATTTTTCACCTTTCTTAGAAGTGGAATTTTAGCATTTACTTAAACTGTTCATATTAGAGCAAATGAGAATGTTTTAAATGTAGATTAATCTATACTTACATAAAACAAAAATTATGTACTAGTTTCAGGTCTGTTTATTTTGAAGAGGAAATCAGGTTTCTGTGTGAAAAGTATATCATCCCTTGACTTCCTATGATATAATTTATTTTTTAATTTTAAAAAATTACATTCAAGAACTAACACTTGGATATTGTTCTATTATTTACATAATTACCTATCTTGAAACTACAGTGCTCCTTTTTAAGAAAGTTAACATGGAGCTATATGGAACCATTAAGTTGGACCAGCTGTTATGAGACAACTGGGGAGGAAAAAAGGTTCCACTATCAGCAAAGCAAAGAGGAGATATAGTCATAATTTTAGTCATAATTTTAATATTCTCTTAACATATCTCGAAATACTCAACTAGCAAGTTCCTTTTACAATTTCTAAGAGGTGAATTTAGAATAACTTAGTGGCTTGTATACATATGTAGCGTGTGTTCAGGGATTATACAAACTAAAAATATATAGGAGGCATTCTTGGATAATAGTGCTGTTACGCACCATGTGGAAATGAAGATACTGAGATTCCCACAGCGTGAACTTCGAAATAGTATCAGAATCTAAATTCTTCCAGCTTATTAAGGAGGTGACCAATCAGTGGATTGTCCTGCCCACTCTTTTCCAGTTACCAGTCAAGCAAGTTTTCTCTGGTTTCTCCTCTGTCCACTTTGTGATAGTCGTTGTACTCTATCTCCTTCTTTTCCTTCCACTCCCCAATTTCTTAACCTGACTTCCTGGCCATAGGAGATAATTGTGAGTGTATTTGTCCACATATAACATTGATCTAAGCCAGTGATCCCTAGTAGGAGGAGTCGCCTCTCATCGACTGTTTTGAGGTGCCAACAGCTTAGTACTGTTGTGCATTTAGCATCTGTTGACTGAGAAAATGTGTAATGATGGGAAGAAAAAAGAATCCGGTAATATTCTGGTTCCTATTTAAAGGGTGAGGAACTCTTGGAACTTCTGGAGAGGTTGTCAGGTTTTTGAGGATTTGTTTCTATTCATTCCTAGGTTGCTTTGTAAAAAAACTGATGCAGCTTTAATCACACTTTCAAATAAACTTGTATTTTGTTAGTCATAATAAGTTGAAATATAGTAAATAAAAATGTGAGGTTTAATTTTTGTTCAGATACCTCAGCATGCTTTATGACCAAACAAGCCATGGGCACCCTCATGTCTGTAGCCACAGGTCCAGAACCACAGATCTTGCCCTGTCTTTAGACAACTTTTGATGAATTGTAAGGAGATTAGGTAAAGTATCACTTTTTTTTAAGCAACTGAGATAGAAGGGACAGCTTATATAAATGAACATTTTAATATTATCTTGAGTTATACGAGCCACAGGTAATTAAAAATTAGCTATAGTAGCAAAATTACTGCTATGCAAGGGAGAAAATTATAAATAATAGTACATCTCTATCTTGAGGATCATGTTTTGGTGATTATTAGCTTTCACCTTTTTTTTTTAAATGTGTGCTATATACTTAGGATCATCTCTTATTTGGGTTTTATTTATTAATTTCTTCATCTTTATTTACAGTGCATGCTGTTACAAATGTGTTGAATGTATAGTAGCTCTCATAAGAACTAACCATATTAAAATGTGTTTCTCTTGTCTTCTTCCTCTGGATTCATTTTAAAAATAAATTTTCCTTCTAGGTGGTAAGTTTTTATCCATAATTTTGGATGTAGCTTCTCTTGCATCATGATTGCCTGATTCTTTTTTGTTGTTGTTGTCGTTGTTTGTTTGTTATAGTGTCTGTTTGACTTATTAGCATGTCCCCATGCAGTTGAATCATTCGAATGATAAAGTGAATTATTTCTACTGTCTGTCTCTTTTTACCTTATCTTTAAAGCTGTACTGCCTAGGTCATCACCCATTACTTGGTCAAGTGCCAGAATAATCCTCCTGGGAAATAAACTGGAATAAACTAATAAACCATTTTCCTTTTCTTCCTTACCATTTTCTCATAATAGCAATACAACAGCATGATCTTTCTAAGGAGTGCTGAGACCAGCTTGACCTCATGCTTTCTAACTGGGGAGATTAACTTATTTTGGCTGTTCTTTGTAAATCTTACCTTTACTCTAAGGAGTGACACACTGAAAATGCACTGGTGTGGTCTTTGGTTTGGCCTGCTAATTTTCTTGCTACTAAAATGATGGAATGTATACTAATATAATAATTACTTCTAATATATAGCTTTATGTGACATGACGGAGTGCCTTTCTTTTTCTGGTGTATTTTCTCATTGAACGAACTCTGAATATAGTGTGCCTATTCCATTCCAAGTTCTGTGCCATTTGGGGAAGGATCAGCAGTGAATACACCATGTTTATGGAAGCCAGTCTCACCTTTGATAGTGTTGACTAGGCAAACCTCATGATCAGGTTTAACTGAGACATGGTAGCAGGTAGCTGAGATGCTGTGGTTGAAAATACTGGAGAGGTATTTTAATTTACACTGGATAATAGTTAAACCTCAATAATTTAGACTAAGAAGAAACTAATCTGAAGTATATACTATATTTGGGGAGATAAATTCATTGAGGCCCTTCAGTACTTGCTTTAAAAAATGTCTAACTAGTTTATAATTTTCTTAGCAGTAATATTGACTATCTTGTTCTTGTCTGCAAGTAGTTTATTTTCTTAGCTAAAATCTTTATTAATTGTGGTCATGTGGCTAATTTGCTAATTAATCCCCCTTATTTTAAAAATTCTCTTCAGCCAGGCTCGGTGGCTCAGCCTGTAATCCCGCGCCTTTGGGAGGCTGAGGTGAGTGGATTGCCTGAGCCCGTGGGTTCGAGACCCGCCTGGGCAAGCGAGACCTCATCTCTACAATAAATCAAAAAAATTAGCCGGGC
>CAUYQG010077662.1:0-15781 GCA_963574415.1 Tarsius wallacei | reverse complement strand
AAAGAAATTTATTCTCCTTCTCCTTATGAAAATCCCAGAAAGAAGTTTTACTTTGGTGGCTGCTCCTCAGGGTACCTCCTTTAGTTCTAAAAAGATTTAAGGAAAAGACTTCTCCATCTTTGATCCAATCTCTTGAAATTATCTTCTTTACAACATATTTATGGGGAAGGTAATTGCCCCATTTTACTGATAAGAAAACTGAGGTGTGACTAATCAGATCACTTTCCAAAGATACCCAGCAAGGAAATTAAGGATGCTGATGAGAACCCCTGGCTGCCTAGAATGCTATTCCTTTCCTTGGTCTGTAATGATAGGTCCAAATTAATAGCACCCCGCTCTATTCTTTTGATATCGGATTATATTATTGAAGTTGCACACAGCTCCCTAAACACCAATCAGTAGGTGATTACCACCTAAAAATGCAAGCTTAGCCTTTTGTTTTCTAGCTCTGTTACCCTCCTGGACAGTGAATTTGAAATTTCTACTAATAATCTTAATAATGCCTTATATGTGTGTAATAGTTCATATTTTTCATTGCACTTTGATGCCTGTTATATTATTTGATCCAATACTCTCACATTTAACTAATTTAATCCCAGCGTCAACCTGCTGGGCTCCGGTGATCCTTTCAAGTAGACGAAACTACAGGCATGTGCTACCATGCCTGGCTAATTTTTTATTTATTGTAGAAATGAGGTCTTGCCAAGTTGCCCGGGCTGGTCTCAGACCCCGGGGGGCTCAGGCAATCTACTTGCCTCAACCTCCCAAATTGCTGCGATTACAGGCTGAGCCACCTAGCCCGCCAAAAATAAATTTCTTATTCCTGACCCAAAGACAGGCAGTTGTGCTTAAAATTTTAGTAATAATAAAAAAACTACAAAGATGCATCTTAAAAAGGAGAGAAAAGTTGTGCTCTGTTTGCTTTCTTACTCTAATCAACCTGTTCTTTTAAACATCTCAATGTAAAAGGATTTAGAACCTAGTTCTTGGCCACTTATATATGCAAACTGTATTCTGAACCAACAGCAAAAACTCCAGGCAACCTTGCTCACTACAAACACTTTCCTTAGCCGAGTTGTGTGCTTGTAACCTGTAAACTGCAGCTCCTTGGATTATGCTGCATTGACATGACATGATGTGAATAAAGTTAAACAGGTTGAAAGGTGATGGCAGAAAGGGGCTACAGACCAGTTTACTACCTTTGTGTTTATATAACTCTGACTAAAACTGAACTGTAACAGTAACGAGAATGGAAAGACAGAAGTGAGGGAGAGTTTATTCTGTGAGTTGGAGCTCTGCCTTGCTAATGAGTCAGCCAAGCTGGCCTGTATTGTTGTAGTCTGCTTTAACTGTTTTGGCCAGATTTAAAATTGACACTGGAGGTTGGAAATTCTGAGATAAACTTATGCCAGACAAGTGTTGATTGAGAGACAAAATGGTCTTTTTATTTGTTATTCTTATTAACCAGACACAATGAATTCAGTCACCTCCTGATGACTTTTCAAACGTTTATCTTGTTATGAAAACTCTGTGAGCTTTTGAATTAAACACGTGAAAAGGTAGATAAACTTCTGCCTACCTTCTTTCCGCTACCTAAAGATAACATAAAATAACACACTCGGTATCAAATAACAGATACAAGTACACATACGCAAATGAGCTTCCTGGCAGAATCGTCTTACCAGTTCACAAGCAAGTTTCTGAAATTGTGAGCATAGTTGCAAGAGCCTGTAATTCTAGCTTTTAATTATATAGCTTACCACTAAGCTTCCTGAGTGACTGACATATAGCATAGCACATGACAGAAGTTTTTTGGGAATAGTTTCTAAAAGTAGGGATCCTTTAAATTATCTTCAACCCATTGCACATCCACTTGTTCAGAATACTGCCTTACAAAGAATTACATCTCTCCTCAGCTCCCCTATAGATATCTTAGAGAAAAAAAAGATACCACAAAAAGAAGGGCACTTTCCACTTCTCTGACTTTCTTTCATTCAGAGACTATGCCCTACTGTATCTCAACAGGTTGAAATCCATAAATGGTAGATGGGGTGGTGAAAAAATTGTTAGGCAGTTCCCTAGGGCTGATGGAGCCAGAGTCATTTTGCACCGAGCCTCCACTATTCTCAAACTGAGAGATTTTCTTTTTGATCATTTTTCTCTCCTTGGCTCTGCGATTCTGAAACCAGATTTTCACCTGAAATACAAAATGCTTTATATTTAATAGTGCAACATAGTGAATGCCATTAACATAGTGATCGCTGATATTGTGCAGAGAATTTAGCATTTACAAAACCATTTTATATGTATCACTTCATTTGAGCCTCACAATGATTTTATGAAGCATGCCTATTTAACTGGTTTAAAAAAGTTGAGACTCAGAGAGGGCAAGTACTTTGTACAAGATGAAACTGAGATCAAGTCCAGGGCTACTGATTCTGAATGCAATCCTCTTTATATTATACCTCCCCCACCTCCTCTGCTGCATAGGTAGAACCAAATAATGATAGAATGACAGATGCTGAGAGGGCTGAGAGGAATCTAAATAGCAAAGGTGATTATAATCAGTAACAAAGAAAAACTTCTTAATAGTATTTAATTTAGAATGCATTTAATATTATTCTGCTTCTTTGGAGATTGTTTTGGTTGAAGGAATTACAGCCCTTCTTCCCACCCTCATCTATTACTTTAAAATATAAAGCAAGTATATTTTTGAACCAAATATTCATAAGTCCACTTCTCCATTAAATACATTCTTATCTGTGGCTACAATAATACAATATAATACAGTAATACAATGCAATCATAAATATTAATGAAATATAAAACTGAGTGAACAAGGGTGATGAAATACTACATATTTCTTGCTAGAGATAAAGACCAGAGTGATACTATGTGCCTTCACACATGGTTGAAATACAAGCTGCTTGATTTATGGCAATGCATCTATAGACTTTACAGTTCTTGACTTCTGATTCCAGAATTACTCCTAGACTTAAGTGAAAAAACATCAGATAGTTATGTAATTTCAAAGTCTGAGTTAGTTGAAATTGTTGATCCTTGCCATGATTTAATCTTCATTGAATACCCAGAGGAAGTTAAATTTGAGGCAGGCATCATAAGATTATGTAGACCATAGAAAACTAAATTTCCAACCATCCCTGAACAACAGAAAAACTTGGTTCAGTTAGCAGCATCAGTGTTCAGTTACTGGTGTGGTCTGATATGAAATTTAAATAGCAAAGTTGATTATAACTAGTAACAAAGAAAAACTTCCTAAAGTATTTAATTAAGATTGCATTTAATTTTATTCTGCCTTTTAGAGATTGTTTGGTTGAAGGAATTACAGTCACTCTTCCCATCTTCATCTATTACCTTAAAATATAACGCAAGTATATTTTGAACTAAATATTCATAAGTTCATTTCTCCACAACTGCCATGGTTGCCAAATCTTCACTTCCAATATAGGTTGTGATTACTTGAAAAATCAGATCAAGGTTTTGACTTGATCAACCTATTGGTGTTATAATCCTTCTCCCCCTTCTACCTCTCATCTTTTGTTACCATACTCATAAAGTACCCAGGTCCAGTAGGATCAGTGTGGGCTTTAGGAGAGCCTGAAGATTGTTTTGGTTTTCTGTCTTGCTTCCATCCCTGCTTACAGACTTCCCTAAACTCCCAGCTTATTAAAATGGACTATATGGAACATATCGGATGTACTTCTGATGTACCTTTCTCTCAGAAAGGCCCAGGTTAACTGCCAGCTCTGATTTATTCCGGATTGTGATATATCTATTGCAATGGAATTCCTTTTCCAGCTCCAACCTTTGATGATCTGTGTAAACCACCCGATACTTTTCTTTTGTCCTGGTTTTCCCTGTTAGGGGAGAAAGGATTGCATTTCATCTTATTCTACTTCTTTGGAGATTGTTTTGATTGAAGGAATTGTAGCCACTCTTCCTACCTTCATCTATTACTTTAAAATATAAAGTAAGTATATTTTTGATCCAAATAGTCATAAGTTCATTTCTCCATTAAATATATTCTCATCTGTGGCTGAGAATGTATTTAATTTAATATCAGTATCTCAATCAATCTATCTATTATTTATAGATATATCTATATATCTGTACCTCTTTCTATATGTGAAACCAGCATCCTTTTAATAATGCTTCTTCCAAAATTATCAGTCAAATCGCAATCACTTCACCTTTGGCCTATTGTTATATCAAAGCATTTAAAAATGCTTTAACACTTAATCCATGATTTTCATTTTCTTCCCACTTATATATGGGAATAACATTGATGGTAGTAGAAATATCCATTATACATGCACTTACCATTATCTTTTATGCAGTCCTTTCATACTATTTTTTATTAAATCTCTTACTTACCTTCTTGAATTATGCAGAACGTGTCTTATCCCCATTTTACAATAAGAAACCTGAGGCTCAGTTAGGGCAAGTGACTAGTTGTTAGCGAGAGTAGGAGTAGGGACCCAAATACATACCTTTGACTCCTAGTTCAGTGTGCTGAATGTTATTCTAAGTTTAAACATGCTGGGAAGCATAAGAATGGCCCAAGTGTGGAAATGATTCTGGGATTCTGATATTATAGTTATATGTTCTCCTTAGGCAGTATTTAAAAAGAAACCATTTATTGTCACTTGGCAGATTCTGTTTTAGAATAGCCCCATTAGTTACCTGAAAAAAATATTAGTTTTTATGTGAGTCTTAAACAAATTTTTATTCCCAAGTGTATAGTAAATGGGGGAAGAAGGGGGTGTTGACTTAAGCAGAATAGAATGAGTATTCCATGTCCTTTGAAAGGATTTCCAAACATTTGCTTTGTGTTACAACATTTAACTAATTTCTCATGCCCTCCTTCAAATAGAGTTTTATTCCTCCTTTCAAAATTTCCAAAGGTATTTAGAAAGTTTCTCTTTCTTTTCAATTTCTCTAGCCTCTTTCAGTATCTACCTCCTATTCTCTATGACTTTTAGAAACTCCTTTTGATCTTTTCTTGTTGTTTTTGAATGTGAAGTTTGGGGGGGGGGGCGTTTATATGTAGGACAAAGGCTTCTTTAAATTATTTCCCAAAAAAACAATGAGGTGTCAAGATGCAGCACTGGCTTAACGAAAGAGCTACATAGCATCAGATACCACCCTGAACCCTCTTTACATTCAGGAAAAACAACAAACTGGTTTAGAATTTACAAGCTCTAAACAAATGTCAGACACTCTTTCATCTCCAGGAAAAAAAAGGACATGAATGTAGAAATAAATTCTAGATGACTGTTGCATTTTAGGATTAAACTAAATGACAGAATAATTTGTGAAGTAATGAACTAAATAAAATCCTCCTTCACCATAAATGAAAAATAATGAGCTCTAGTCAGTTAACTTACCTTAAAGTCCCTATTTTTCAGCTGGTTTTCTGAATCTAAACATAAACCTAGGAAACCAGGAATCTGGGTTTTGGCATGTTGCAGAGACAGAATGTATATTTGGGGGTAAAATAAAAACTCCGAGGTTTAATTTATTTCCAGAAACGCAAATCTTGAAATAAAAATATACATTTGAAGAAATATTTTCTAAAGCCCTTCCTAATCTTAAAGTGGCTGAGTGTTTACATTCTAACTTGAAGCAAAGTGGTGGTTAAAATTCAGCTTGAGCGTGTCAGTGTTTTTCACTCTTTGGTAGTTAATAAATATAAGCAGACTCAAGAACTATGGAAAGATTGTGGTTCTTTCCCACCCACATTGGTCATAAATTCTTCTCTTGCAGTTTCTTCTGAGGGTAATAAAGTCAAGACCAGGCCTTTTTATTTGCCATGGAAAACCTCACCCTTTCCGGCAATATAACCCCTGAAGAAAGGAGGGATGAAGAAGAGCCTGGCTGCATATCAAAGCCATGTGACCTGTTAAAAAGGTCTGTTTTCTCAGTCTGACAGATATGACCTAAAATTCCAAGAAGATGCAGCTCAGGGGAAAATACTGATTGCACAGTTTACAAAGAGAAATAAATTTGAATTTCCTGGTGCTCCTTTTGTGCCCCTCTCCTCAAACTGTACCCTCTTACTCCATTGCTTCTTTTTTTTTGTTGAAACTAAATTACATGAGGAAGAGGATTTGAACATTTTCTGGTATAGCATAATGCTCATATTTTTATACCCAAGCACCTAAAAAGCATTACGAGTAGTAACTTTTGTTGTTCAAGCTATTCTCTTCTTCTAGAGACTCTGATATTTCTGAGGGTGAGAGATTTTCTTCTTAACCGCTATTGTGAAGTAATTTAGGAAAATAACAAATACTAAGATGTATTTGCCTAGTCCCCAAAGACTAGGACAGTCTTTTGTAGTTTAAGATGAATAGAGTTTTCCATCACCCAGGAGACACAATCCTACCAGCATTTACAAGCAAATGTCAACTTATATGGTGACATTATCCCCCCAAATGAAATTAAAATGGTACTCATTTGAGAGACGGGCTATGAAAGTTCAGTTAGGCAGAAAATCACTCTCCAAACCTAGGGGTCATAATGATGATGGCAGTGGGGGTAAAAATGATGAAAAGCAGTATCCTTCTGTAGTGAAAACTGTAATTGACCCAACACTGCTGACTTCTCATTTTATGGTAATTCTTCACTGTTAAGTTAAAAATTGTATCCAAATTCATTTTTAAAAAGAGTTGTCCAGTGAAATGCGCAAAACCAAGAAAGAATGATAAGGCTCAAGACTTATTAAGCAGCACATTTTTGCACATAACTTTCTCAATGTTGTCCAGTGTCTTAAGACAATCAATCAGAATCAGAATCAATCAAAATTACTTTCTCCTCTTCCTCTCTTTCTCACTCCTAACAAGAGAACCTCTCTCCAGCCTTGCTTAGGTTATCACCTTGCTAATATTTAAAATGTGAAAGTTCCTGAAAATATTTAACTTTCATAGAAACTTCTCTATCAGATTCATTTTCATATAGTCTTTAAAATGAGATGTGTATTGAAATAGACCTTTTAGGGAACTAAGTAGAAATAAAAATACATTACTTTTAAATCAGATCACCTAGGGAACAGTTATTTTACTCTATGTGTCAGTCTCCCTGCTCTCATTAGAAAATCAAATGCTATAATGGTGACTATGAAATGTTTCTCTAATTTGTGCACTTTTTTCTTTCATTAGCTTAAGTTTATTCAAAGCATACTACAGTAATGCAAGGAACTTTTATTTGATTACCTTAATCAGGAAAGGATTACTTTGATTTTGAAATTCATCATCTGTTTTCTTCTCAGCCATTAACCCTATGTTGGCCTACAGGACTACAGAGTTAGGTGGAAAATTTAGGAGGATCTTCCTCATTCATTCATTTAACAAATATTTGACACACATTATGTGTTAAGCATATAAATGGGGACATTTTGGTCTGGAGTAGCCCAATGGGTGTGATCAGCTTAATTTTTTGTGGGGTCTGTGAAAGAGCTTCATTCAGTCCATGAATCTCCCAAAATTATGTAAAAAAATTTACTTGTATGTGTAGGTGTGCTGGTGTGTTTCTGTGCATTTTTCTAATAGGATGACTAATGTTTTTAATCATATTTTAAAATCATTGCTAAATATGCAGCTTAGGCTACAAAAATATAGCGAAGTGGTAATTTTCATGAATAAAACATTAAAATGAAGCAAAGGTATAATAAGCTGCCAAGAGTCAAACAGTTTATAATATTATTCATTTTTAAGCTTCTCATGAAAATTGGAGATACAATCTTATGAAGACGGCACTGTAAAGTCAGGTTTGATGAAAATGCCACAAACTAATGAGCCCCTCCTAAACTTTTTCTGGCACCAGAATTACCCCCAGAGAGAGAGAGAGAGAGAGAGAGAGAGAGAGAGAGAGAGAGAGCGGCTTAGGCTAATAAAAGCAAATGCAAGACTTTTAAGTAAAGAAATTTGTCATATTTTCCCATATAAACAGAAAACTCATGGCTCTAGATAATTTATTTTATCCTTATTTTCATTGTTCTCTATTCCAAATAATATGCTAGTGACTCTTCTAAAGTGTTTCAAAACATAATCCTAGACCGGGAGCAGCAACCTCTCTAGCTTTTATGTTGGGGTTTATTGAATGGATGTCAATTGCAACTCTGAGATTAGGGCTCTGGAAGTGCCCCACCCTAACCTCATTTTCTATTCTACTTAGCTGAAAGCACACACACACACACACACACACACACACACACACACGCAGATTTACCCCCCCCCCAAATGCTTTAGAGCCAAGTATTTAAATTCTATTTTTACCTTGGAATTGCCACTCTAGTAATGTCCTAATCAACCAGAACTTCCTCTTCCTGGCTAAAAGTTCTGGTAATGGTAAAAGTTGGTCCCTTCCCATCCTCCTGTCTTTGCTTTTTAGAAGGGAAAGAAAATGCAAACTGTCAATAAGAGCACAATCCTTGTGGACAACTGTTATTGAAATGTGAAAAGTGACAGAGTTGAATTTTACGAATTTTCTCTAATGACAGAAAGTAAGGGTTGGAATAACAATAATGTGATAAAAGAACAAGGACAGTTGAAAACAAAAACATTCCCCCTGCCCCACCCCTGTCTAAGATTAAAGTAGAAAGCTAACTCCCAACACCCCCCTTCTCCCAGTAGTACTGGCTTTCTGGTTAGGCTAGAATCTCTGTGCTTTCCTACGCGCTGTCGCAGACCTGCATTCAATCCCTAAGCCTGGGGGACGCCAACCTGGATAGTTATGGGGCTTTAGCTACTTATTAGTGCTAGAGTTGATACTCGTTTATGCCTGGCAGGTGTGAGGGTTGAATAATATAATATGTGCCAGCTCAGTGCTGTAGCATTCTTGCCCGCCTCAACGCCTCCAAATGGATTTGAGGCCAACTCGCCTTTGCCAACTTGGGGGAAGAACGCTGGAGCTTCCTTGAGAGGCCAGAGTGACGAGGCCGCTTTGCCGTTGGGGCTTTTGTGGCTAAGATGGAAAGTCCGTTGCCAGTCAAACACCATGAGCGTAAGTTGAGCACCACCATCTTTTGTGCGGAGATGGCTGCCTGGAGGAGGAAAGATTTGGAAGTGGAATAAACAAGCAGCAGAGCCTGAACATCGGGACGCCACGCAGTACTCTGGTCTCATTCATTCATTGAGCTTTTCCATGCACCTGCTTTTTTTTTTTATTTGAGTCGGAGTCTCACTCTGTCACCCAGGCTGGAGTGCAGTGGCACGCTCACAGCCACTGCAGCCCCGACCTGCTGGACTCCGGAGATCCTTCCTCCTCAGCCTTCCAAGTAGTTGGAACCACAGGTGCGCGCCACCACGCCCAGTTAATTATTTTATTTATTGTAGAGACGAGCTCTCGTCAAATAGCCCAGGCTGGTCTCCAATTCCTGGGCTCAGGCAATCCTCTCGCCTCCACCTCCCAAAGTGCTGGGATTACAGGCGTGAGCCACCGCGCCCGGCACCTGTATTCCCATCTGGGCAACAACAGAGTTGGGTCCCGGCCCTTGTGGCTCAACATGCCCATTATCCACGCGCTTGCTTTTTTGACTGAGCGAATAACGAAAAACACCCCTAGGGTAGGTTTTGTCCTTTTCGGAGCACTCAGCCCAGGCACACGCGAGGGAGGTACCTAAATGCGCCAGCCAGCTGCAGGGGTCTCATCAGTTAGGATCTCCTGGGAAACAGGAGGGATTGACATGAGAAGTAGGAGGGTAAGCAGGCCAAGAGAAGTAGAGAAGGGGAGAGAAAAGAAATGTGTAGACATTGAGATTGATCACTCACCGGTCACCTGCACGGTCTTGTGCATGCATCCATAAAGGCTGTGACGGCTCCTGCTGGGGGAACTAGCGTCAGCTGTGCAGGTGTCGGTGGGGACCAGTGACCAGATGGCTGGACCTAGTAGGCTGCCGCCACTGCTTCTGCTGCCCGGAGCACCCAGGTTGCTGTAGTCAGGCGAGCCAAAAGCCGCGGGGCTTGAGGTCTTGTCGTTCATGGGCACTGTGCTCATGGTACTTGACCACCCGAGGTACGCGCTCCAGTCATCTCTGGGAGGACTGTAAGGTGAGCCCCAGGATCCCAGAGACGGTCCGTGAGGATCCATGCTGGGCATGTGGGGATACCTCATATAATTCGCGTAAGCTGGGGCCACAGCAGAATTGGAGGCTGGCAGCGGGCTCCCACCTCCCACAGTGCCAACTGTGCTCGCTGTGCCGCCTCCTACAGGACTCCTGAGTGTGCCCGCTTGTTTCTCCAAAGGGCAGCTTCCAAACATGATGGCTTGGGTAGAAGGAAAGAACTCCCTAAACCATCCTGAGGTCCCTGTAAGGCCCCAATTCGACTTTGAGAAGCAGTAGAGAATCAATCTATCAATAAGTAGTTGTGCTGTAATCTCCTCTGCGCCTCTCAGACTACTTCATCTCATATTTCCTACCCTGAGGGCTTCCAGGTGACTGGTAGCCTTGTATAGATAGTCCACCAATGGCTGGGCTGGCATCAAGGGGCTTCAGACTTTTACATAAAATTTGCATTCAAATGAAGGGCCATTTCACATTCAGCGGATCTTGTTCACTCTATGCTCCCTCTCCCCAAGCTCATCTTTCTTGATTCTGTCATCTGGTACCCACAGCATCAGCCTTGCACTTTTGGAGACAGGAGCTCCTCTAGGGGTTTTGAATCAGTTCCCTCCAAAGTCAGATAGAGACTTGCAGAAGCAGTGCAAAGTTCCTGCTCTCTGGGATCCAGTCCTTAATACTGGTACCTCCTTCCTTTTCATTCATCTTCCTGCACCCACCCTGCATTTGCGGTCTTCATTCTATTCACATTCCCTGGTGGGGGTTTTCCACAAGGCACTGGCCCATGATGTCACTGAAAAGAACTTTCTTTTTTTTCTCCCTGCTTCTTTCCCCAAGATGAGAGCTTTGTTTCCAAAGGCAGAGATTCATTTCACAATCACACATTGAGCATCTACTGTGTGCCAAGAACTGTGTAGGCACTGGAGATACAGCAGTGAATAAGAGACAAAAATTCCAGCTCTGCCTTTTACAAATATGCATAAATTAAAGAAAGATGAAGATGGTGGGTTATGCAAAATGGTAAAAGCGAGAGAGAAAAAGAAGGACCATGTGGATAGTAAACTTTCTCATTTTCATGTCAATCCACTCGTCTCATGTGTCTCTTTCTGCCAGATATGGCTTCTGTACCAAAACCAGTGCCCCCAGGGACCAAAACTTTGTAGTTTTAAATTCTGGCAACTGCAGCAGTCTTGAGGAGGTTTCCTTTGTAAAACTCTAATTGTTGTTAAAGACATAGACTTTCTGGTATATGCCAATGAACTTAGGATCTCACCTCAAAACACCAGATCACTTCCTGTATTCCTCCTCTCCACCTCCCCCCTCAAGGCATACTACAACTTTTACTCCAGGCTGTTCCTTTACTCAGGGAATGTGCTCCTCCACAAAGTCTAATTCAACCTGGCACCTCCACTTAGCTAATTCCTTTCAGACTTTGGGAAAGTCACTTGACCTCTCTGAGTTTCATAGTTCTTTTTTCCTTTTAAAAATAGAGATTCTAATAGTATCTACATTACAAAGCAGGATTCATTGAGATAATACAGGCAAACTGTTTAACTTAGTGCTTGACAAGCAGTATGAGACCACTATTTCATTAATTCAGTCGACAAATATTTATTGAGTACTGGGTGCTGTTTTGTGTATAGAGGCATCAGTAGTGAACAGACAAAACTTCTGACCTTATTAAGTTTATATTGTAGTGGAGAAACACTAGTAAGTAATTCAATGCTATGGTATGTCAGACAGTAATCAATGCTGTCAATAAAAAGAAAGCAAGAAAAGAGGATAGGGAATGCTGGGGAGTGTGGCAATGTTTAAATGTGGTGGTCTAGAAGGACTTCATAAAGAAATAACATTTAAGTAAAATATGAGAGTTAATGGAATGAGCAATGAGGAGAAAGGATTCAGGCAGAGGAAACAAATGAAAAGAGAATGTTTCCATTCTGTATATGTTTTGAAGCCTGTTTCAGAGAAGGAAAGAGAAAGCAAGTATTTGGTCAGCAAAGACCAATTAAAATCTGGTGCTGGGGAGAAGGGACTAAGGGGCAGGAAAGTAACACACCTAGGCATCTTTCACAGATGATCTCATTTAATCTTCACAACAACCCCATGGGTTATTATCATTCCCATTTTAGAGATGAAGAGACAGAGGCTCAGAGAGGTGGCATGACTATTTACATGCTGGTGTGTGGTAAAGTTAGTTTTCAATTCTAGGCCACCCTGACTTTAAAGCATATGTTCTTACATTGGTACCAGACTAAATGTACAACATCAGGTCTTAGGACTGAAGCCTGGCTTCTATTTAGTTTTTCTCTGCTCAGACTTTCAGATCTGGCATTCAAGAGTCTTCACAATATAGACCCAATTACCCTTGTATACCTTTTATCACTTATTCTATCCTGAGGCAAACCAGAGTATCTGATATTTGAAAACATGTCATAATAGCTGTGCGCCGTGGGGAGGTGGATTGCCTAAGCCCAGGGGCTTGAGACTAGCCTGGGCAACTTGGCGAGACCTCGTCTCTACAAAAAAATTAAAGAAATTAGCCAGTTGTGGTGGTGCACGCCTGTAGTTCCAGCTACTTGGAAGGCTGAGGTAGAAGGATTGCCTGAGCCCAGCAGGTCGAGGCTATGGTGGCCGTGAGTATGCCACTGCACTTGAGTCTGGGTGACAGTGAGATTCTGACTAAAAAAAAAAAAAAAGAAAGAAAGACAAAGCATCAAAATGGAAATAGATGAAGGACCTTTAGAAGTTAGCTAATCCAATATCATTTTACAGAGCAAACTGAGGGCTCCAGAGGAGAGGGTAATCTTTAAGCAAGTGAATAATGTATCTTTGTATATGCAATTCCCTTTGCGTAGACCGTTCCTCTCCACAATCTTTGAATTGTGTGGAGAAAAAATTGTTCAATTTCTTCCTATATTTTTTTAAGAAGTGGAGTCTCCCTCTGTCACCCAGGCTAGAGTGCAATGGTACAATCTTAGTGTACTGCAATCTCGGACTCCCTGGGCTCAAGCAATCCATCCTCTCACCTCAGCCTCCCAGGTAGTTGGAACTATAGGCACACTCCACCACGCCCTGCTGTCCCTATTTTTCTTTTTCTTTTTGAGCCGGAGTCTCACTCTATTGCCTAGACTAAAGTGCAGTGGCATGCTCACAGCCACCGCAGCCTTGACCTGCTGGGTTCAGGTAATCCTTCCTCCTCAACCTTTCAAGTAGCTGGAACTACAGGTGCATACCTCCATGCCTGGCTAATTTTTTGATTTACTGTCGAGACAAGGTTTTGCCAAGTTGCCCAGGCTGGTCTTGAACCCCTAGGCTCCAGCATTCCTCTTGCCGCCACCTCCCAAAGTGCTGGGATTACAGGCATGGGCCACCACACTCGGCTGTCCCTATTTTTCAAAGCTCAAGCTCAAATGCCTGTTTCTCCCCAAAGTCATATGTAGTGATGCTCCTTTCGGAAAACACTCTTCCTTTTGTCTAAATTCCATTACCAATTCCTCTCCCAACTGACTGACACTATTTTATCTGCCTTAGAGTTAGTTATTTGAGGTCTTATCTGAATCTTCTGAGATTTGAGCACCTTGAAGAAGTATGGGGAGGTGTGTTCAAGCTTATTGCAACGTCCTTACACGTGGTAGGGTCTTGGGAAATATTTGTGTGCTGAATCAGTAAATGACCTTTGAACTATAGATTGGAAATCACCATTTAATCCAGCTCCAGGGGTGTCTGGGAGAGAAACCAGTCAAAACATCGTCCAGTGCTCGGCAGAACCTGGCTACAGGATTCCTTCAGTTTGTATGTGTGTGCATGTGTGTGCATGAATGGGGGGACAGGCAGGGAAGTTCAGTCTAGTTTATTTCACTGAAACTTTCGATTTCTTTCTTAACCTGAAAATTAACCAGAGTAGTGGCTTTACAGCAATGATTTTAGTGCCATTCTGCAGCAATTTTAGTGCCCCTCTGCAGTGATTTTAGTGACCTATTGGTGTTTCCAAGAAACAAAATTCAAATGAGGCCTTTGTTAGATTCTGGACTGACTGCCACTGACCAGATTAATTCTGAGGCTTGAGAGAGACAATGAATGTGAACCTGCTTTGTAAACAACGTATTCCACCTGTGATGAACTATGGGAATCTGGGTAAACCTTTTCTTTAGCAACTTTAACGCTTGGGAAAATCTCACTGACTAGAAAATATTTTCTAAACCTGGTATGACCTCTCAGTGCTGCCAAAGTAGCCCAGGCTACTCTACATGCTACTACGCCCCTTTCTAACACTCCTCTACCTTCCTGGCCCAGATTCAGGCCCAGTCTAGCCCTCTGTAGGGGGACAGGGAGAAGAGAAGGGGTCTTTTTGTATTATGGAGCTTGGCTCTCGTCATCAATCATTGGCACTTCTAGTACTGGGAGGGAGATAAGAAACGCAGAGCTTAAGTTTCTTTTTACTGATATGATAACTGAGGCCAAGAGTAGGACAGGGACTTACCCAAGGCACACACCATTAAGTGATCTGTGGAACTTGGATTTAAACCCAAGTATTTCTGACTGTGGACCTTCTTTGCAATGCGCTCCACCTCTCTCAGCCTTAGTTTCCAACATGAAAAGTGGGACAGTCAATAGAAACCATTCTATAGGGATGTTGAGAGGATTCAGTGTACCAGAAGTGAGCTCAAGAAATGGCCATTATTACTGTCATCTGCAGAGTGTCTGGAACTCCTCAAGGCATGGGCCTATGGTGCCTCTTCTGGTCTATATCCATGCATGAAATGTACTTAGTGATTGGAGTGAGGACCCAGAGCAGTTGCCTTTACCTTCAAGCTTTGCACTCCAGGCTCTGAACATAGCACTCCCCTCCATTTACCCACTCCCATCTCCCTTCTTGATACCTTTGGAGCCTTAAGAATATCTATGCTTGGGCTACTGGTAAGATAGGAGCCTCTCTTGTTCATCTTCATCATTCTGATGGGCTTTTGCACTTCCAGGGCCAGACACTTTGGAAAATGAGCACCACTATGCTCTGGACCTGTGCTAAAGCATCACAGATAGAGCAGGGCCAAGGCATGTTTTGGAGAAAGGTTAAGGCTTTTTGTGGGAAGGTGTGTATTTATGGCAAGTACCCATTGGAGTGATGGAAGACTGGAGCTCTTTACCGACTCTGACCCAGATCCAGGTTATGTGAACAAGAGTGAGGAATGGCCAGGGCTCTGGGATGAAGGCCAAAAGACAGCACAGTGAAGAAACAAGTTTCTCAGTCATCCAGAGATGGCTCAACTCTGACAAAGAAAAGGTGTGTGTGAGGAGGCAAGTAGGAGCAAGTGCCTAACCAAGATTCTCAACTTAGAATGAATGTATAGGGGAAGGGTTTTGTGTTGGGAGCCGGCCGTAGAGGCTCACCTGAGCGTTAGGGATCCAGGCGGGCTGCGGACCCTGAGACCACTAGGATGAGTTCAGGAGCTGATGGCCCATTTCCTTTCCCTTCCTTTACTGTTTGGCACGTTCCACTAACAGGGACTTTGATGAAGCTTAAAGCTCTGAGAGTACAACAGGCATGGCTTACTTTAGGAGTCTATTGTTCCCGTTTCTCACAGACTGCGGTTTCGGCTTTAACTCAACACAGTTCAAACTCAGATCACATTTGGGAGCCTTTAATACGGTACAAGTTTCTTTATAAGATTTAAAAGTATACTTGTAGAATTAGTATATACA
>CAUYQG010077660.1:0-17396 GCA_963574415.1 Tarsius wallacei | reverse complement strand
ATTGTAGCCTTATGGTAAAGTTTGAAGTCTGGAAGTGTGATAATTCCTGCTTTGTTTCTTTTGCTACAGATTGTTTTGGCTATTCGTGGTAGACAAACATATTTTTTATTAGTAAATATGCATTCTGTTCTAATTATACTCTTCCATTCATTTTTAGTCTCACAACTATTAACACTCGGGTACTATGTTTATGTCAGGACAGAAAAGTAAAATAAAAAGACTTCCCAAAAAGGGACAAAAAGACTTCCCAAGTTTTGAACTTTTGTACTTACATTTTCAGAACCTGTTTGTGTTTCCTCTAAGATTTGCCTTCTTCTTTCTACCTATGGCCCAGTGGTTAGTATTGCAACAAACATGGTTGTTGAGAAAACTAATTGGTTTAGAAAAAGTACAAGTTAAAAAAAAAAGCTAATAGGGTGTGGATGAAAAGTTGTATTGAAAAAAAGTTACTTATACACAATTGATGAAAATTAATTAAGGCTATTAAGGCCACTTTGGAAGGCAGCTGGCTGTAAAATTTAAGAAAATAAGAATGTTATGAGCAAGGTGTTTACTTTTAGTACTTCTAGAAATCATGTCTGTAGAAATACAGAGAAAGAGGTTTTTTTTTTCCTCCTGTAAGTGAAAATAATCTAAGTCTAGTTTAAGAAAAAGGGGGATTCACTGGTTTACTGAATTGAGAAATTAAATCTGAAGAAAGGAAGTATGATTAGTTGCCTTGGAAATATGAGAAATCAAGGATGAGAATACTTTAAGTATTTTTTCTCCCTCATTCTTTCATTGTCAAACACAGAGAAAAATATAGTTATTGATACATTCCCATCTTTTCAGTTTGAAGCATCCAAAATCAGAAGAAGAATGCATAATTTAGGGCAAGTCCACATATTTAGTTCAAACAATAGTAGCAAGGAGACCTGGGTCCTGTGAGAAAATCACTAAATTCATTTATATGAGAGTAGGGTTGTAAAAGAGATTATTGTAAATGGAGAAAGGAGGGGGCTGGAAAGTGAACAGAGATATAATTTTTTTTTCTAATAGTTATTGATTATTCCAAATTCATGAAAATAGCAAAAAAGCAAAGAAATACATGAATAAGTGCATGAACAAACATGTAATCAAAAGAACATTGGAAGATAAATGCTGCTTCAAAAATTGCCTAAATCAATATTTTCAATAAGATGGTGCTCAATAAATTGTATTGAATAAATACATGAATAAATGTTCAAATGACTGTCTGTTAAAAAGACAAAGGAACATTTCCCACTCTGACTCAAAGAGTGTTATACAAATATAATGCAAATGTGCGTGTTTTGCCAATTAAGCAATATCATTGATAGAGCATGTACAAATAAATCAATAAAGTATTTGTTCTACCTGTATCAGAAATAACTTAACAAATATTTATGCACATATTAATTCAAAGGGCATATTTCTATTAACATAGAAAGTAATGTGAACGTATGCTTCTGTGGGAATGGATCATCTCATCATAAAAAATAGAATCTTTCAAGGAGGCATGTTTTTGCAGATAAGTGGATGAATTGTTGACCTTATTCTTATACAAATTATTAAAATAAATGTGTCCTCCTTTGTTTATTGATAATAATTATCCTCCAATTCAGACATTTTTTAACCCATCAGTTTTAATGTTAACCCACTGTATCTTATTTACAAAGTCTTTGTGTATGTCTCCTTGACACTCATAGTATATAAGTAAAGTTCTGTCATAGTTTCCTAAAATTAGAATATAATATATAATGCTGAGGTTTTGAAAAAAACATTGATGAACCATTAATGATAGTGGCAAACAAACGCAAAGATAAGGCACAAATAACACAAGGTAGGCCATGTATATAGAATATCACTGCAGTATTATATTATTTAAGATAATGATAGTATATTACAATTTTTTTTATTTTTTACTTTAGCTGAAAAATAACTATATTATAGGGTACAGTATAATGTTATAATGCATATGAAAACGAATGCAAAATATTTTTAATAATAATGCTATCTTTCAAAACTGTTATGAGAATTTGGTGATTCTTATAGCCATATGTTGAGTGAAACTAACAAATTTTTAATTGAATATATTTAAAATTGTCCAGAGAAAAGGGAAACTTTAGAATCAGATATTTTTCCACCAGAAATATCTACCAAACATTTAAAATAGAAATGTCGATTTGGTACAAATGTGTAGGATAAGCAAAAAAGAGAAATAACCTATTTCAATTCAAGAGGCCAGAAAAATATTAATATCTAACTTGACAAGGAAATAATTTTTAAAATTGTATGCCAGTCTTACATATGAATAAATGCAACATTACATTTGCTAACATTTTAGAAGATCACCATGCTAAGAAATAAAAGGTCAATTCCTGAAATCCAATATTGGTTTAATAATTGAAAATAAATCAATGTAAGTCACCACATTAATAAAACAAAGAATAAAAATCTTAAAATCATCTCAAGTGATGAATATATTTATCAATTTTTTTCAAAATTTAAATCATAACTTTTGTTAAGTTTTAAATCCATTTAAAACCTAAGAAAATTAGCTTAGCTAACTAGAAATGTGATGTAACTTGAGAGTCAAATGGTATCCACAAAAACCTCGCACAAACACAATAATTAATAGTAAAATGCTGAAAGCGTTTTCTCTAAGATCTGGATTTTCCATCTGATGACATTATTTGCATGTATTAGAATTCTATAAATAAAAACTCTAAAATAATTTGTTGAAAATGTATTAGAAGTTTTATATGAGTTAACAAAAATACCTGGACACAAGTCACCAGAAGATAATTAATTATACGTTTACATAATGGCATTTTCAGAAAGTGAATCTATTAAGGAATAGTAAGTACTACTGGTTAAGCACAGGGTCTTACACCTGTAATCCCAGCGTTTTGGGAGGCTGTGGTGGGAAGATCACTTGAGACCAGGAGATCTAGACCAATCTGGGCAAAATATTGAGTTCCTACCTGTACAAAAATAATAATAATAATACATTTGGTGGGCACACCTATAGTCCTAGCTACTCAGGAGACTGAACCAGAAGCTTTTTTAAACCCAGAAATTTGAGGTTGCAGTGATTTGTGATTGCACCACTGAACTCTAGGCTGAATGACAGAATGAGACCCTGTGTCAAAAAGAAAGAAAGAAAAAAGAACCACTTACAATAGCAAACATATCAAATATCTCAAAACAAAGATTATTAAATCTTAATGATATAATTTACAAACCTCAATAAATAAAAATATAGATTTTCCTCATGGATCAAAAGATTATTCCCATCACAGATACTAAGCCTTCTACCTATAAATTTAAAACCATCTAAATATATGTTCCATAGTTTGTATGTGTATGTAAAAATAGGTAAGTTCATTTTAAATCACATATGAATATGCCAAGCTCAAGACTCAAGACTAGCATAGACAATATTGAATAATAAATATACAGGATGAGTTGGTCAACTGTTTATCAAAACTTATTACAAAGCTGTAATAATTAGGGCAACGTAATACTGGCCCAAGAATAAACTAACAACCAAATGGATCAGAGGAGTAGTTCATAAGCAAGTTCACCTGTGTGTGCTGACTTCATTTACAGAGCATTGGAGAAAAAACATCTTATCAATTAATGGTATTGAGACAGTTTGACATTCATATAGAAAAAAAGTTAAACGTGACTTATATAATATATTACTCATCATCAGTACAAGTGGACTACAGAGCTAATATGAAAGTAGAGACTTATCTTTACTTGAGCAGAACATGAAAATATTAGCCATAAAAACGGAGCTTAATAAATCAGACTTCCTTAAAATAGAAATTTCTATTTGAAAAGGGCATGGTTATGAATCTTAAAAGTCGCCAGGCTCGGTGGCTCAGCCTGTAATCCCGTGCTTTGGGAGGCCGAGGTGAGTGGATTGCCTGAGCTCGCGGGTTCGAGACCCGCCTGGGCAACTTGGCGAGACCTCATCTCTACAGTAAATCAAAAAAATTAGCTGGGCGTGGTAGCGCGCGCCTGTAATTCCGGCTACTCGGAAGGCTGAGGCAGAAGAATCGCCGGAACCCAGCAGGTCGAGGCTGCGGTGGCCAGGAGCAGCCACTGCACTCTAGTCTGGGTGACGGAGTGAGACTCCGAATTCAAAAAAAAAAAAAGAATCTTAAAAGTCAAAGTGAGGATGAAATTATATTTGCAACACTTGTAAGTATTAAAGTGCTTGTAACTATAACATACAAAGTATTTCTACTAGTTAAAACACGCGGAAATGATCTCAGATTTCTACTTAGTTAAAACACACGGAAATAATGGGCCAAATTTTCAAAAACTATTTTCTAAAAAAGAATGTCTAAACGGCCAGCAAACACAAAATGTGCTTTGGCTCTGTTATCACTGGAATTTTATTATAGGCTATTATGTTCCTTTCCATACCTTCTCTGTTTTATGTCTAATTTCAACCATGCATTTCAGCCTTGTTTGAACCATGTCCCACATTAAGAGTGTGTCATACCTTTTTGTCTGCTCCGGGGCTATTCTAATGCCAAGAACACTAGTAAAAGCCTGTTGCACAAACAGACATGCCTGGAAGTGGGAGGAGGCTGTGGTAACATCTAACAAGGGAGAACCAGAGTCAACGTGTAACAATTTCCTATTTGATCCTTGACTGGATATTTCTAAACAGCATTGTGTATACCCTTCAGAAGGTCCTGGATGTGAAAAAGCCCTAGTTGTCCACAGTGGTGACCTATATAATGCACCTTTAAATTGAGTTTTCCTTTTTTTTTATTACCCCCCCCAAAGTCCTTCATTCTTTCTCCCTTAGATTGAATCCTGCATGTAAGTCATTTTCTTAGATTTTGCTTTCAAGGCAGACATATAAATTAAGGCCACAGTAATATTCCTCTAAGCACATACCAGAATGAGTAAAACTAAGTCTAAGTTTGGTGAGGATATGAAACAAAACTCATATAATGCTGGTGGGAGTGAAAGTTAATATTTACCACAAAAAGCAGAAAAATAATGGAGAACAAAAATAGAAACAAAGAAGAAGAGCAGCAAACAGGAAACAATTTTTTAAAAAGTAGATATTAATCAAATTATATTGATTATCACTTTATATATAAATAGCCTAAATCCAACAATCAAGAAGCAAAAGTTGTCAGAATGGATAAAAAAAAAGACACAACATATGTTGTCTTCAAAAATACCACATTAAATATAAAATATATAGATTAAAAGTAAATAATTGCCTAAGCATGGTGACTCATGCCTACAATCCCAGGACTTTGAGAAGCTGAAGGAATAGGATTGTTTGAGCTCAGGAGTTGAGACAAGCCAAGGCAACATAGTGAGATCTTGTCCCCACAAAAAATAAAAACATTAGCTGAGCACTATGGCTTGTGCCTGTAAACCCAGCTACTCTGGAGGTCTAGAGAGTGCATAAGCAATGATCATACCATTGTACTCCAGCCTGGGTGACAGAATAAGAAAAAAAAACTAAAAAAAAAGAAAAATTAAGTGGATGAAGAAAGATAAACCATGCTAACACTAAACATGAAAAACAGAAGTAGTTATATTAATTTCAGACATAGCAAACTGCAGACTTCAGAAAAAGAAAAATTATCAAGAATAAAGATATTTGATTATAGTAAAAGGAACAATTCTTTAAAAAGATATAATAATGCTTAACGTGGATGTACCTGACAACAGTATGTCAAAATAAGTGAAGAAAAAAACTGATAAAACTACATGAAGAAACAGATGAATTAATTATGACAGTTGAAGATTTCAACATATTTCTATCAGATATTGACATATCCTACTGGCAGAAAATCAGTAAGAATAAAGTTGAACTCAACAGCACCATCAATTAGCTGGATATTAGAAATCTGAAGACTAGTTTATGAAACAACAGCAGATTACAAATTCTTCTCAAACTCACTTAGAACATTCACCAATAAAGAACACATACTTGGCCATAAAATATACCTTAACAAATTTAAATGACTACACACCAAACAAAGTATTCTTTCATTAAATAGGGGAATGAAACTAGAATGAATAATATAAAAGAGCTATAATATCCCCAATTATATAAAGATTAAACAACACCTTTATAAATAGTGCATGAGTCAAAGCAGAAATCTCGAGAGAAATTGTAAAAATATTATGAATTAACCAAATGATAAGTAAAAACAACTTATCCAGATGTGTTGGATGTAGTAAACCAGTGCTTAAAGGGAAATTTTTAGCATAAAAAGCAAATATTAGAAAAGCCTAAAGATATAAAATCTAATATGTCACTTTAATAAACTAAAAAGAAGGAGCAAATTAAATATGAAATAAGTGGAAGTAAAAAGATAAAAATTAAAGCAGAAATCCACAAAATTGAAAACAAAAAGTTAAAAGAGAGAATCAATGAAACTGAAAGCTTGTTCTTTTGAATGATCAATAAAATCAGTAAGCCTCTAGTCAGGATAACAAAGAAAAAAAGTTATATTGCACAAATTACTAATATAAGAAATGAAAGAGGGATATCACTACGGATTATATGGACACTGAGATGATAATAAAAAATAATATGAACAACTCTATGCTTACAAATTTGATAGCTGAGATGAAACAAATCAATTTCCTGAAAGATACAATCTCCCAAACTCCTCCAAGAACAAATAGACAATCTAAATAGGCCTATATCTATCAAAGAAATTGAATCAATAACTAATACCCTTCCAAAACAAAAAAATACTAAGCCTGTTTTCACTGGGCAAATTCTACTAAACTTTTAAGGGGGAAATTGTATTAATTCTCCACAGTCTATTTGGAAGACAAAAGTAGAGTTACTTTTAACTCATTCTATGAGGACATTACTACCCTATTATCAAAACCAAAGACATCACTAGAAAACTACAGAAGAATAGCTCTCATGAACACTAATACAAAAAAAAATCAAGAAATAGTAACAAAAGTAATTTAACAATGGTTAAAAATAATTGTACACCATGACCAAGAAAATTTGTCCCAGGTATGCAAGACTGGTTCAACATTGAAAAGTTAATTAGGCTGGGCTCGGTGGCTCAGCCTGTAATCCCAGCACTTTGGGAGGCCAAGGTGAGTGGATTGCCTGAGCCCACGGGTTGGAGACCCGCCTGGGCAACTTGGCAAGACCTCATCTCTACAATAAATCAAAAAATTAGCCGGGCATGGTAGCGCGCGCCTGTAGTTCCAGCTACTTGGAAGGCGAAGGCGGAAAGATCGCCGGAGCCCAGCAGGTCGAGGCTGCGGTGGCCGAGAGAGGCCACTGCACTCCAGTCTGGGTGACAGAGTGAGACTCCAACTCAAAAAAAAAAAAAAAAAAAAAAAGTTGGAGTGCAGAAGATATGTAAGGAGTGAAACCATTCTCTATGATACTGCCTCGATGGTGGATACATGTTATTATACATTTTTCCAAACCAATATAATAATGTACAACACCAAGAGTGGTCCCTAGCATATTATATTTTACAGAAACATATTTTCAAACAAACAGAAGCAGATGAATAAAGTAAGATATCCATCTATTCACAAATAAGAGTCTAGATATTAGAACAAGTTTAAAAGAAGAACAATAGTACAGTATCTCTTTATGGAGCTGGTCAATGCCTCTTCTCATTTCCCAAAATAAAATAACTAGGACGTCCTGTTGAACTTGGTTTATCCTTTGGCCCAGCACAAAAAATAGCCAAGCCTAAAAATACCAGTCAAGCTTGACTGCCTCTAGAAGCCATGCAAGACCTCTTATCTTCCAAAACCTGCCCTCAACTGATGCCACAAACATAAAAACCCTGATTATACAACATGCCAAGCATGTGTTTATAGACATTATTTTTACAATTGATCACATTTACAATAACATTGCTTGAATATTCATGTCACTGAGTTCTGGATTTGAGTGTGAATTCTAACCCTGCACCCTTGTTCCTGTCTGTCCCAATTTCTAAGGTTAACCCAAAGACAGTTTTGTGAGTTTTACGATGATTCTTTCTTCAATTTCATCATTTTGTTCTAAATATATTTTGTTTTTTATCTAAGATATTACTGTATCAATTGCCAACTCATTTATTAAAAGTAGCATATTCAAAATAATAGAATTATAGTTTCCAAGAATTTAAACAAATGTTTAATGAGTTTATAAGAGCAATACAATATGTACTGAAAAAACTTAAATGTACGTATATATTCTTAAAGATGATGTCAATTTTAAAAATATAAATTATATATGAAATGCACTGAAAGAGAGCATTGTTTGTCAAAACACTAACAAGAGGTGTTCCTGGATTGTAGAAATAAAGATATAGTCTTTTATTCTTTTTAGTATTCTAAATAATTTACAATAACCTGTATAATAAAAATTAATCTTTAAGAGAGTAACTCAGACAATCTCTGGTTACTGAAGTTCATACATTCTTTCCTTTCTCTGTAATGCCCCTATAGATTACAGAAACATAAGATTTTAAATCCCATGTATAGCAGCAATAAAAATTTATGCTTAATATTTTAGCAGGATTATCATAATGTGCATAACAATTCTGTGAAACTGGAATTTTTCTCAAATTTGCAATGTGTTTATCCCAAACTCTGCTCCCCTTTACTGTTACACATGCATTCTTAGATGACACAGTTTTTTACTTCAATATTTAGGGAACAGGAGAGCATGTGGTTGAACATGATAGAAAAACACCCACTAGGTGCTTTTTTTGTTGTTGTTTTGTTTTGTTTTGTTTAACAATGGAACATCTGAACTTTCTAGATGAAAAAGTATATCACTTTGACAATGGTGTTTGACAGAATGTTGAAAACATACAGACAGTTATCTGCAGGTGTTAACTGTTCTGAGAACAAATCCAGAATTTTCAGACAATAGGCTGATATGTAACGAAATCTCTCAGAATCGGTCATTCCATTTTAAAACATGGATCTTTAATGTGCAAAGCAAGATTTCATAACAGGTCTAATTGTATATGTTGCAAACTCTGTAGCCAAGTGACTAAATTTGGGAGATTGGTATTTTTCTCAAGCCATTTTCCCAAGAGGTCTCATCTAATTTGCATTTGTGCTCAGACATATGTATCTTGAATAACAGTGTTGGGGCCACGGAATTGAACTCTCTGCTACGGGTTCAAGAATCTAGGGCACAAGGACATGAGCCAGTTAGTGCCTCTATTTCCTGAATTCATTCATAGTACTTCAATAAGTGAGATAATTTTTAGGAGACTGTTTTGAGTGCTTACTTCACAAGGCCAGTGTTATTGAGTTGCCAATAACCTGAAAAAGCTATATCTGTTATCTATTTCTAGATCCCTCTGTGGACAGATCAGATAGTCTCTCCTATATGTCTTTTAATGATCAAAACAACTCTACACGATAATAAAAAGCACTGAATTCCCACAGTGATGATGTTAGCTAAAGTATCTGAAACTCTTGGTAGTTAACCATCAAAATCAGTATTTGAATACATATTTATTAAACATTAGGCCCACATTTTACTATATCACTGATTTCCATCAGTTTCCAGTCTTGCAAATATTGCCAAAATAACTTGAGACAAACATAATTAACTTTAAATTATTTATCATTCTTTTGAAGACCCTTTTTCTAGCCTCATATACAACTTCTCCTGTGTCTATGATGAAAAATAAAGAATTGTTCATACATGTTCCAAATAACTACAGCTTGCATCCTGAAACAAATACTTTAATATATTAATAGTTTTCAATTTTAATAATTGTATATGGATCTATGTCCTATTAACTTATGTTCCATGTACTATTTTTTAATTTTTTTAATTTTTTAATTTTTTAATTTTATTTTATTGTTTTTAGTTGGATTCTCACTCTCACCCAGACTGGAGTGCAGTGGCCGCTCCTGGCCACCGCAGCCTCGACCTGCTGGGCTCCGCGATCCTTCCACTCAGCCTTCTAAGTAGCTGGAACTACAGGCGCGGGCTACCACGCCCGGCTAATTTTTGATTTATTGTAAAGACGAGGCCTCGCCAAGTTGCCCAGGCGGGACTCAAACCCACGGGCTCAGGCAATCCACTTACTTCGGCCTCCCAAAGCTCTGGGATTAAGGTTGAGCCACCAAGCCCGGCTATTTTTTAAAATCATTATTATTTTCTTTTTCTTTTTTTTTTGGAATCAGAATCTCACTCTGTTGCCCAGACTGCAGTGCAGTGGCACCCTCATGGCCACTCCAGCGTCAACCTGCTGGGTTCCGGCCATCTTTCCACCTCAGCCTTCCAAGTAGCCAGAACTACAAGAGTGTGCTACCACGCCTGGCTAATTTTTTATTTTTTGTAGAGACGAGGCCTCGCCAAGTTGCGCAGGTTGTTCTCGAAACCTCAGGCTCAGGCAATCCACTCACTTTGGCCTCCCAAAGTACTGGGATTACAGGCTGAGCCACCGAACCCTGCCTTTCATGTACTAAAAACTATGTTCCATGTTTAATTAGAGAGGGGGAAAAGTAAATAATTACTTATTTAGTTTGGGGTAAAATGAATAATTGCTTATTTCGTTTTCATATCGAATAGATTTTTTAAAGCATAATACTGAGTGTATCAAATTCTCCCTGATAACGTGGTGTCAAGTGCCCCTCAGGTTAGTTTATTCCTATAGAAGTCTACTTTTACTATATAGTTTTATGATTCTTATGTTTGCTTTTTATAAGATATTTATTTATTTATTTTGCTTTTTGATTAAGTCATTTTTTGCTTGACTTTTTCTTTGCTATTCTCAATGAAGAACTACTATATCTCCCATTTCTCATTTGTTCTTTCTAACTGATTATCACTTGAGATTTTGCATAATCATGATTGTACTATTTAGGTTTAAATTGAGATCGAAATATACAGGTAAGGATCTGATAGGTTTTTCTACTAGTAAAATGTAAGAAAGATTCAAGACTTGGAGACTTTTTATTTTGGCCTCTTTTATTTATTTGAATTTGTAAGTGAGATGGGAAGGTAATAGTCAGCAGAAAGAAATGAAAGTACAGTAGTTCAAACATGTCTATGAGCAATACATTCCAAGACCCCCCCCAGCGAATGTGGGAAACCATGGATAGTACCAAACCCTGAATACTATGTTTTTTACCATATCAACCCACCTATGACAAAGCTTAATTTGCAAATTAGACACAGTAGAGATTAACAACAATAATTAATAACAAAATAATACAATTATGATAATACACTACAATAATGATTAAGGGAATATGCGCTCTTTCTCTTCCCCTCTCTCTCTCTCTGTCTTTCAAAATATCTTAATTTCAGATCATGGTTGACAGAAAGTGAAACCATGAATAAGGGGTAACTGCTGCAATTTGTAAAAGAGCAATTTGGAAAGAAAACTCTTGAAAGTTTTCTGAAAATTCATTAGGAATTAAAAAAACCTAGTATTTTTCCAATTTTAGAAGTTCTAGAGGCTATTTCCCATTAATGAGCAAAGTGCACTATATAAAATGCAAGACATCACTATACTATCATGATGCTAAAGAAGAAATAAGAAAGTACTGCCTTCAAATATCGGTCTCATCTGGTAATCAGAGTTTGTTTCTGCAGAAGGAAAAAAAATCTCTTCTACCTACCTCTGTCATGTCTTACTTCTTTTCTCATTTACTCAAAATGTAGAAAGCATTAACCTAATATTATAGAATATTATTTGAGGGCACAGATACCTAAGTGTAGAGACTGTGAATTTTATGGCCTCTTACCAAGATATGACCCTACCTGTAGTTTACCTTTATGGTGGTGAGAAGACACAAGACCTTAACAGAGGGATCCATATTTGGTTTCCCCTCCTCCCACATAGAAGATGAGAACTCCAGGTATACTATCTTAAGGGACTTATTTCTAATTTTCTCCACTTAAACACAAATTTGATAGTAATCTCTGCAGGTCCCAAGATGACACAAATAACCAAAAGATTATACTTTCTCTTTTTCTTTTTTCTTTTTTTTTTTTCTTGAATTGAAGTCTCACTCTGTTGCCCAGGCTGGAGGGCAGTGGCACACTCCCGGCCACCGCAGCCTCGACCTGCTGGGCTCTGGTGATCCTTCCGCCTCAGCCTTCCAAGTAGCTGAACCTACAGGCGCACGCTACCACGCCCGGCTAATTTTTGATTTATTGTAGAGATGAGGTCTCGCTTGCCCAGGTGGGTCTCAAACCCACGGGCTCAGGCAATCCACTCACCTCAGCCTCCCAAGGCGCGGGATTACAGACTGAGCCACCGAGCCCGGCTTCTCTTTTTCTTAATACATATTTTTAATTTTAAAATTGTGGGGTACAGTTAAGGACTAGGTATACAAATATGCATTGTGTAGGTACCCTTGTTGATGAGGTGTGACCCCCGTCCTTGAGATTTAAACTTTAAGGGAAGTATTGGCTAATATGCCCAGCCTAATCATGCCCAAGATGTTCACCAGAATCTGGCATTAAAAAGTATCAAGTATCTATACAGCTGACGATATAATGACATGTTGATTCTCATTTACTACTGTTCCTTTTATGCAGTTTCCTTGAGGATTTTATTGGAAGAGAAATGACAGGCAGGCAAGACTTTAGAATCCATTGATTATTTAAGCGAACATATCAAACACATTCGAACACCAACCTTGTTTTAAAAACCTCTAAATGTACATATGCATGAATGCACTGAATGAGCGTCTGCCACTGAATTGGTTAATCATGAGCATAAGTAGATTTATGAAAAAAATTATATTTGTAAATCTCATTTAGATAAAATATAACATTACATGAATTCCTGCTTTAAAGAAACACGAAAGGAACCTATAAACTAAACCTTAAATGAGACATATTATGCCTTCTAATAAAATATACTTTGCCCCTCTTCGTGATTTTCCTCAGTATGTTATGGTAAGTAATATTTTTATCAACTTATTTCACAGCATGCTGGAAGCCCTTGTGGCATAGTATTTTTTCAGTTCAATAAAAACAATTATTAAAATGCAAGTTCCCAGAAGGCAGAAACTTTGTACTCTGCTTGGGCTGTGTTATACTTAATGCATCTTTCTTTTATGTTTCCAATGATAATGAGGAAGATGCTGTGTCCAATAGCAAAATGGTATATGTCATACTGTGTTTTTTTTGAAAACTCAGTTGTGTTGTGAGATTTAAAAAGCTACCTGTTGGCTAGTGTATACTTCCAATGGGAATTTTTTTTTAAATGTGTCTGCCTTCCACACAGATAGCAAAGAGTAAATAATGTGTTAGGTCCCAGCCACAGTTTGACAAAAGAGAACATGAGAATAGGTGTTCACATTTTGTTGGTTTTTTCAGGGGTTTTTTTGAGTCGGATTCTCACTCTGTTGCCCAAGCTGGAGTGCAGTGGCACACTCACAGCCATTGCAGCCTCGACTTGCTGGGCTCAAATGATCCCTTCACCTCAGCCTTCCAAGTAGCCGGAACTACAGGCATGTGCTACCTTCCGCCTCGACCTCCCAAAGTGCTGGGATTACAGGCTTGAGCCACCACACTCGGCCCTCACATGTTTTTAAAGCACAGTGAGTCCTTCTCCCCTCCAATAAGTCCAAAAAGGGATTTATTTCCAAGAGAAAAATAATCTACTGCATGGAAACATTGTGTTCTCTAAAAATTAAACACCACTTATATTCTAGCTAGAATTGTAACCGCAGGTAAGAAGTTACCAAGCAGAGAAACATAGTCCTAAATTCTTTCCAGTAGCTGTTGCAAAAGCATTCACAATTTGCAAAACAAATTTCTCAGTTGCCAAAATCTCTGAGTTTACTTATGGCCAAGAAAGTATTCTACCTCATTTTAATGATTCTGTTAATGGGGCAACAAGAACAGTATCTTCTCCGATCCAAAGGGCTGCAGGAAATAAAACAAAACAAACAAACAAAAATCTGAGAAGCCAGGAGAAACCTCACTATGGTATTAGATACTTTCAAAACTACTACAAACTGGTGTAAAGGCTAGCTCAAGTTATTTTAATTTTTTACCTCTCAGCTGCCTAATATATAAAATTAAAGGTAAGGTAAGTAATTCCAACTTTCATATTTTATGATTCTAAGCAACACATTGTGAATAAAAATCCGATTTTTTTTAATATTTAAGAAAGTATATCCCTTAATCTAATGTTAATATTACGAATAAGAGCATTGATATATTAAAAGAAAACTTAGGCCAATAAATTATGGTGAGAAAGGAGAAAATCTCTCCAAAACCAAGATTACACATTTGAAGAACATGAATAAATTTATTCACTGAGAGAACTAAAATTACCGAAAGGAAACATGTAAGTGGATAAACAAAGCAAAAATAAATCATAGCGCCAAGTCTCCATGGAAACTCTGGGAGAGTAAGCATATATCCCTCAAACATCATGCTGAGAAAAAAAAAATGTTATGTGCATATGCTTTGCTAGAATTTAGAAGAGTTAAAAGATGCCAGTTACTATATGCCACATAGTACTACTCTCTAAAAATAATTGTTCTCTCAGCGTTATTACTTGATGACACTGCCCATTGTTTTCATTGAGATCCTGTGGATTCCTAGCATCAAACAGTCCTAGGTATTGAAGGACATTGAAGGGCAGGTAGTCTACATCACCTGATTCTTAGCATCCCCACCAAGAGACCAGGTCTTTTTCCTTCTCCTTTTTTTTTAATTGTAGAGGTCATACATGAAACACGTGTATATTAGACATGTGAAGTTGGGACAGGCATGATACAAGAAGCAATGTTCAAAATAAAAACATGGAATCTTATCTAAAAAATCCCAGTCTCATATTAGTAATGGAACTTTTATAAGCATGTGATGGAGAAAGTCCCTTAGAGACAAAAAAAAGAAAGGCATTTAAGCCTAGCACCTCTCCCAGAAAAAGAAAGCCTCGGGTCATTTCACATTCATGAAACTTCTATCTCCCAACAGACAGCCCTCTGAAGAGGACTACCCTACATCCTCTGTAAGTTAGTGAAGAACCAGTGTGAGCCAGCTGTACCAGTCCATGCTAGAGTCAATTACTTTCAAATGTTTTTAAAATGAAGAAGAAACAGTTTAACCCTGGAACAGATTAAAGTTAACAGAGTAGATGAAAGACCAGTGCTCACCAATTTAACTCCTTATCAGACAGGAAAAAGGAGATGAGTCCGATGAAAGATCTATTTAGACACAAACACTAAGCAGCCTATCTGTCTTGATTCTCATTGTGTTCCCCACCAGATCAAAATGTGAGTCATCTTTCATGGTATCCTAACAAAAGTTAAGGAATTAATTTGCCCTGATTATCCTCCACATATTAGTTTACCATACCCATTTAGATTTTGTAATACCAAGTTCTAGATATTTTTCTTGTTGTGTTTATATTTTTGAATCTTCTTTTTTTTTTCTTTCCATTAATGAATAATCAGTAATCCTGTGTTATCATAGTCCTGAATACTGGATAAGCAAACTAAAATAAGATAGAGTTCTCACCCAGGTTGATTTTAATGTTGACAGAGGTAGATAAACATATAAATAAAACTTTCAGTACACTGTTAAAGGTACTATGATAGGCAGAGAATATATTAGTTCATCTCAAATGTTCCTTGATTGCAGTGCTTCATAACTGAAACAAGCATTTATTTTGGCTTTCCTCTGATCCCTGAATTGTTTTCTGCTTCTTTCTTTTTATTTCCCCTCTCCTTCAGAAACTTCAATTACATGTACAAGAGGGACAAATATGTGTGTGTGTGTGTGTGTGTGTGTGTGTATGTGTGTGTGTGTAGGGTGGGACCCTTGTAGAACAGGCTTCCCTCGCTAGGTAAGTATTCTAGGAGCCCATTGGCACCAGTTTACCAGCTAGCACTATCATAAGGCTGCGTTCAGCTTCAGTGAAGTTTTTTTGGGGGGGCGGAGGTGACAGGGAGATTCTGTGAACCCTAAGCCCATTTCATGATGGGTGATTTGCAAAAACCACCCACATACACAATGCTGAGTGTTCAGCAGTTTTTGACCAAAAACAGCTTGACCCGGTAACCCACCATCCCTATTCACCAGATTTTGCCCAATTAACTTATCTTTTTGGTCTCCCCAGATGAAGAATGTCCTCAAAAGGAAACATTTTGCCAGTGTTGAAGAGGGGAAACAAAAAGCAGCAGAAGCACTAAAAGGCATCAAAATTGAGTTCAAAAACTATTTTGGGCATTTGAAAAAGTCTCCCAATAGGTGTCTTGCATCAAATGAAGAGGACTTTGAAGGTGACTGAAGTTTAAACATGTAAGAATAAATACACAGTTTTTATAAATAAATTCTGTGGTTCTTTTGGTCCCCCCTCATATGTTAACTAGCTTGATACTGTCCAACAGTTGAGACAATTGTCTTTTGGTTGGTTTGTTTCCTTTATCTGCATTGGTTTGAATAACATATAAATTTGCCTTCATGTTTCTGGATCCTTTAATCTGTTAGATCCAGGTTGCTGTTAGCAAACATTCCCATCACCATCAAAACCTTCTTTGCTGTGATTTGTATCACTTCTTCCATTAATATTTCTAAGCAATATGTTTTCTGTTACTACAGATTAGTTTGCACTTTCAGGAATTATGTGCAAATGGAGTAAGGTAGTATATATAGTCAATTTTTTCCTTGCATCTTTCAAGCAGCATAAACATTGGAGATGCACACATGTTTATCAATAAATTTGTTCTGTGTATATATATATATATGTATATATGTATGTATATATATAGATGTTTATATCTATATATATACCACATTTTGTTCATTCAGCTGATAAAGAACACTTTGCTTCCAGTTTGAACTCATTAAAAATAAAAATTATATGAATTTTGATATACACATTTTTGTACATGCCTTTTTATTTCTCTTGGGTAAATGTCAAAGGTCATAATATATATCTAACTTAGTAAGAAAATTACAAGTTGTTTTCCAACATGTCTGTATCACTTACATTTCCACAAGCAGCATATAGGAGTTAAACTAGGTCCACAACCTGGAAAACAAAAGGTATGATACGAATTCTTAAAATTAATTTTAGTCATTTGTGTCTTCTTTTATGAAGCATCTTTGTTCATTTAAAAATATGGTTTAGGGTCTTATTATTGAACCGTAAGAGATGTTTATATATTTTGAATGCATGTTCTTTGTCTAATATATTTATTATAAATTTTTTCACCCATCTATGGCTTTCACATTCAAATAGTGTCTTCTAAATAACTAAATATTTTATTTTGATGAAGTTAAATTAATACATATAATAAAAATACACACAAATACATAAACATAAAGTTAACATATCTTTATTTAATAGTTTATGTTATTTCTGTTGTATATGAGAAAACATTGTTTAACCAAAATTTGTATTTATTTATTT
>CAUYQG010077655.1:0-21367 GCA_963574415.1 Tarsius wallacei | reverse complement strand
GTGGCTCAGCCTGTAATCCTGCGCCTTTGGGAGGCTGAGGTGAGTGGATTGCCTGAGCCCGCAGGTTCGAGACCCACCTGGGCAACTTGGCGAGACCTCATCTCTACAATAAAAAATCAAAAAATCAGCCGGGCGTGGTAGCACGTGCCTGTAGTTCCAGCTACTTGGAAGGCTGAGGCGGAAGGATCGCCGGATCCCAGCAGGTCGAGGCTGCGGTGGCCGGGAGCGGCCACTGCACTCAGTCTGGGTGACGGAGTGAGACTCCAACTCAAAAAAAAAAAAAAAAAAAGATATTGTGGTCAAAGAAAACAGTGGAATGAAAAGGGAGAGGGTGAGGGAGTTTTCACGGAGTTTGTGGGTGGTGAAACTGGCAAAAGAGTTTGATTCTTAATCTGCAGTTATGATATGACAAATGATCACTCCTAATGTAGGTTTCCACTGAAATAGGAGACAGGGAACAAATCTCATCCAACAGATTATGTTCTCAAGTGAGATGTTGGCATTCATGAAACCAATGAAAATTCATTCTTCTAGTGGCACTTAAGGAGATGGTCATAGCACCCTATTTCCTCACCCCAACAACATCTCTACACCTCTTTCCCTTTTACTTTCTGGTCTCCCTGCATGTCTTCTTCCTTTACCTCTTTCTGTCTCTCTTGACTTCTTATGTCTTTCTTTCTTCCCCTGCCTTTATTATTGTCTGTAATCACTTTAGGGTGATAGCATAGAGTAGCAAAAAGAGTTGTTTATCCAGGTTGAATGACACTGGATACCACACACAAGTAATTCAGCATTAGACAAATCTGTTGGTCATAGTCTTTTTTCTCCTTTGGAAAATATAAACATCTTTATTTGCCCTAATGCCTCAAAATGCAATAGTTATAATCAATCTTATGAGAACTGAAGGAGTATTGAGCTCCATGAAGTTAAGCCATGTATTGACCCACACCATTATGATGGGGTTTGGCTGTTGCATTCAACTGATCACCTTGGGATCATTCTCAGTCCAGAGCAGCACTAAGAGGAGAGGGTGGAACATTTATCTGAACTGGCTCCTACCTGAAAATGCAGTGATTCCATGCTATGTGAAGAATGGAACTGATGATAACTTTATATAAATAAGCTTAAAGCTAGAATCAGAATCTTTCTTCTCCAGCTCGCACCTCACATTTTACAAAACAAAGTTCACACCTAGGCCAGCATCATCACTCCTCCTGCTACCTCCACACACCCCCCCACCCCCCAGTCTACCGGGCAGAGAAGTTGTTAAGAAATAACCCCACACTGATGAGGATGGGCATGAGGAGAGAGGCAGACAGTGTACCAGGACCATGGTTAAGACTACCTGTCGGTGAAAAGATGATCCCAGAGTCTAGGCACATTAAGACCATGTAGTTTAATGGTCCAGAGTGGGGTTCAAGTCTGCCATTTACCAACTATGCATTTTCAGTGAGTTACTTGGCTCTTCTCAGCCTTAGTTTCTGAATCTGTTGAATGAGGAAGACAATTATACCTGTCCCACCCTTATCTCATAAAAATTCAATAAACTGATGTGTATAAAGTACTAATAACCTAATGCATATAAAGTACCCTGGAGTATACAAGGGGGACCCCCCAAATGGAATTTATTTGTTAAAAATTGTGTATTCTGACATGTTTAAACTTCAGTCATCTTCAAAGTACTCTTCATTTGATGCAATATACCTACCAAGACACTTTTCCACTGCTCTAAACAGTTTTTGAACTCGTTAATGTTGATGCCTTTTAGTGCTTCTGCCATTTTTTGTTTCATCTCTCACATAGGCAAGTGTTTCGCTTTGAAGACTTTTTCATCTGGGAAAAAAAAATTTTTTTAAAAATTCATGAGGAGCGAGATTGGGTAAATAGGGAGGGTATGGTATGGGGATCATGCTGTTCGTGGTGAAAAACTGCTGAACACTCAGTGCAGTGTGGACAAGTGTGTGCGTAAATCATCCATCATGACATGGGAAAATGTGTTGAAAGACTCTCCCCCAAAGAAAATCACTAAAGCTGATCATAGCCTCTCACAACAATGCTAGCCGGTACACTGATGCTGATGTATTCTGAGATCATTTACCTAGGAGGGGAAGCCTGTACTATAAGAGGCCCACCCTCCAAAGAATAATCCCAAGTTTTTGGGGGGTCTCCCCAAAAATTGCTCAATTAATACTGCTTTTTCTGTTGTTGTCATTGTTGTTAATATTATTACTATTCGAGTCAAGGTTTTACTCTTTCACCCAAGCTGGAGGGTAGTGGCACAATCGTGGCTCACTACAGTCTCGACCTCCTGGGCTCAGGCAATTCTTCCATCTCAGTCTCCTGAGTAGCTGAGACCACATGCCTAGTTTTTTGGGTTTTTTGTGGGGGGGTTGTTTGTTTGTTTTGGCTTTGTGTGTGTGTGTGTGTGTGTGTCTAGAGACAAGGTCTCGCTATGTTGCCTAGGCTGGGCTCAAGCAATCCTCCTACCTCAGCCTCCCAAAGAGCTGGGATTACAGGTGTGAGCCACCATGCCTGGCCTTTATTATTATTATTGAAGTAAGGTGAATTAGATAGGCTGGCTGGAGAACAGAATGTCTGTCTTTTCTTTACAAGTTGCACATAAGACTTGCCACTTACATCAAGCCTACTCTTTCTTAACCTTGGTGATGTATAGAGCAGAGCAGTTCCCTACCTCCTCTGCCTTCTGCTCAGAGATTTCTTCTCCACTTAGCGTCCAGGCATCTCTCTCCATCCTTCTCCACCGGGTGTATCTCAGTCTGCATTGCCTCTTACTTAAGAGATGTCTTATGTTTTCCACTTGCTGGGGAAAGTAGCCCATTCTGTTACTTTTCCACTTGCCCTTAAGCAGTTGTAGGCTTCTCTTCCCTCTTTTCCTGGACCTCTGAGAGATGGTGCTCTCCCACAATCCAGAAGAGGCCTTCCCACATCTCCAACGTTATTACTTGAGAAGAGCATTTGGAGCTCATGAGTGCAGTGCAAATCTGCCTGCTCCTCCCCACAACACCCTCAACTTCAACATCATGGTCTTAATGTGTCTCTTGCCACTAACTTAAAAGTACACCTCTCCTTTAAAACAACAATATTATTTCTTTTCTGATCTTTAGCATTCCCTCCAATCTCATAATGTCCTCCTCTGTGTATTTTCTCTTGAAACATCTGTTCAAACTCCACTTATTCTGAGACTTGCAAGCTTGAGACACATATCCCCCTCCCACACATGGGAGCCATGAGGCCAAAGGGAATGAGTTAGCTCAAGGATAAAGGCACTAACCACTAGCCAGTTGCCTACATTTCCACAAACCAGGCAACTGCTTTGGACACACCAAGGGTAAGCTTTCTGTTGAAGCAGCTTTATTTTACTCTACTCCAAGGCTTTAGAGGCAGCAAGATAGAGTGAGAAAACTCTGAACTAGAAGATGAGGTCCAATTCTTATTCTTGCTTTGAAATCTACTAGCTCTATGACTGTATTAGTCAGTTTGTGTTGCTGTAACAGATTACCAAGTCTGGTAATTTACAAGGAACAGAAATTGCTAAGGCTGGAAGCCTCAGCATCTAGTGTTTGGAGAGGGCTACATCCTCACACAGTAGAAGGCAGAATGCCAAAAAGAGACAAACTCCTTCTGTCAAGTCCTTAATAAGGGCACCTGATCCCATTCACCAAAGAGGAGCCCTCATGATGTAATCACTTCTTAAAGGTCCTTACAGCCTAGGCAGCATAACAAGACCTCGTCTCTACAAAAAATCAAAAAAAAAATTATCCAGGCATGGTGGTATAGCCTATAGTCCTAGCTACTCGGGAGACTGAGGTGGAAGGATCGCCTGAGCCCAGGAGGCTGAGGCTGCGGTGAACCATGGTCATGTCATTCACTCCAGCCTGGGTGACAGAGTGAGACCCCAACTCAAAAAAAAAAAAAAGAAAAAATAAAAAAGCTCCACCTTTTAATACTCTCACACCTACATTTTGGATGAGACAATCAAACAGTAGAAGAAACTTTAGGAAAGTGTCTGAGCTCTCTGAGGCTCATTTTCCATATATTTTAAGAAACAGAAAGATTTAGACCTGAAGACCAGGCTTAGGACTCTATAACCAAATCCTCAGGTTCATCAGTGATTAAGCCAGCATTTATGGGATCCCTGCTTCCCCCTGCCACTGCTCTTGGGTCATTTCTCTTTGGGGTTACCCGCAGGTGGGTGCTACATGCAAGATGGCAGACAGAACATCCAGAGAGCCATCTCCTTCTCTGTCTTCCTCCTTGGCTATATGTTCTTAGAGCTTTCATTGTATTTATCCAGTAGATATTTATGAAGTTACCCACTCTGTACCAGACACTCTTTTAGGTCCCAGGGATATAAGCAGCAAACAAGACAAATATGACTCCCCCTACCAAGAGAATTTCTTCTAGTGGTAGAGACAGCTAGTGATCAATCACACAAATAAGACAAGTGCAAGTTGTGATAAGGGCCACAAAGCAATAGGATCCAAAAGAGTGACATGGCACACACTTGAGAAGGGAGCCAAAAAAAAAAACCTCCTGAGGAAGAAAAATATGGGTGACAAGATTTTATACCTGAGTGGGATAATAATAGCACCATCTTAAAATCCCCCCAGGAAAGTTTGACTTCATAAATTGCAAATGGACTCTCAAAGGAGCTGCATGCAGAGGGAATTCAGACTCCATGCCTACACAATCTTAGTCGCTCAGACAATCCAGGTGAAGGAAGTGTCAGAAGGCCCAATTCCCTGGCTGCTGGTTTAGGCAGGCCCTGGGCATGGGCAGAAGAATTGGCTCAGCCACTAATAGGAGAGCCCCCCTCCTCAGACTTTATCCCCAAGCCCATTAGCACTATTGGGGTGGAGGAACACAGTCTGAGGGAATTCACTCAAAAATCACATACCCATAGTCAATGACAGCATCACATACAGTCCTCCATACCCACACAGGGCTTCACCACTTACGAAGTACTTTCAACCTCTGCTATTTCATTTGAGGCTCAGTGCAACTATGGAGGCAAGGAAGGAAAACAAGGTTCATAAAATGGCCAAGGTCGCCTCTCTTCTTAGTGGTGTAACCAGAACAAGTGCTTTCCACTAACTGTGGAGAGCTTTTTAATGAATACTCACAGATATCCTTTGGCAGCCATGGCCTCAACCACTAAACCCTTGTCCTCCCTGCCTCTTGTAATCTCCATCCCTAACTTTGGGGCATCTAAACTGCCTCTAAGAGAAACCAGAGAAAATGAATTACCACCTGCAACAGCAAGAAACACAAAGTTAGACTTTCTCTAGAGGAAATTGAGTTAGTTGGGGGATGGAAGTCCCATTCTGGGGTAGAAGAGAAGAAGCAAGCCAAGAGGGCAGAAGGCAGAGGAGAAGAGATGCTTGTCTTCTTAATATTCTGTGGTCCTCGAATGCTTCATGTACATTTCTGGTTTTATTAATTCCTTATCCCTTGAGGAACAGATGTTTCATAAACAGGAGTTCATAAAGGAAGCAGCAGACTTGAAGTGGGAGATGAGAGAGGAGGGAAAAGAAACATGACCTGTAATCCCGCGCCTTGGGAGGCTGAGGTGAGTGGATTGCCTGAGCCCACGGGTTCAAGACCCGCCTGGGCAGGCGAAACCTCATCTCTACAATAAATCAAAAAAATTAGCCGGGCGTGGTAGCGCACGCCTGTAGTTCCAGCTACTTGGAAGGCTGAGGCGGAAGGATCACAGGAGCCCAGCAGGTTGAGGCTGCGGTGGCCGGGAGCGGCCACTGCATTCCAGTCTGGGCAACAGAGTGAGACTCCAACTCAAAAAAAAAAAAAAAAGAGTCATTGGAGCCGGGCTCAGTGGCTCAGCCTGTAATCCTGCGCCTTGGGAAGGTGAGGTGAGTGGATTGCCTGAGCCCGCGGGTCCGAGACCCGCCTGGGCAACTTGGCAAGACCTCATCTCTACAAATCAAAAATTAGCCAGGTGTGGTAGCGCGCGCCTGTAGTTCCAGCTATTCGGAAGGCTGAGGCGGAAGGATCACCGGAGCCCAGCGGGTCGAGGCTGCGGTGGCCGAAAGCGGCCATTGCACTCCAGTCTGGGCGACGGAGTGAGACGCCAACTCAAAAACAAAAACAAAAACAAGAAACATGAAAGGAGCAAAGGGCGCATAAATGAGAAACCGAGGAAGGAATCACACACTTGCCTGCCTACAACCTTGCACAGAGCTGGCCCCTCAAGAGACACCAATGTCTTGGCATCATCCCTTCCTTTTGGTGGTTTCAACCTAGGAAGCCCTGTCCTTCAGCTGTATCATTTACTGCCTCTCTTCCCAAAACTCACTCCTCTGATTCTTTCTTGATATCTCAGATAAGATGTCACTTTCTCCAGGAAGTCTTCCCTGATGCCTAAGCCCCCCAAAGAGTCTGTGTTCCCACAATGCTCCAGGTCCCCCACAAGGACACTGAAGAACAACCATGTCCTTACCTACCTACAAACTAAATTGAGTGCTCAAGTGGTCAGTGAGCCCTGGGTGGAGGAAGAAGAGCACTAGTCTCCATCCTTGCCTTCCTGGGTTGGACAAGGATTTCCACAGTTGCAAAATGCAAAAACAGCTACCCAAGGGACCTTGCCAAGTTGTCCCACAGGAAGGAGAACTTTCTCACACCCCGGGACTGTCTAGGGTAGTACTTAAACCACAAATCCTAAGATCCATTTGAAAGGTGAGTAAAATCCTTTTTCTGCCTGGTTCGTATGCAAAGATCCAAAGTGTGCCCTGTTGTGGTGTCCTTCTGTCCCATCTATGACATGGTAGAAACAGCACAGACATTTAAGAGACATGGATTTCAATCCAAGTTTCAATACTTACCAGCTTTCTTGGATTTGGGCAAATAACTCAGTCTCTGAATCTAATGCAGGTAGTAATACCCAATGAACAGTATGTTTGAATGAACAGAGCTCAGTGCCCGGACCATAAAAATACCTCAACAAGTGGTAGGCATTATCATTCTCATTATTGCAGGGGAGTCGGTGGAATTGGCGGCCATAGACTCTACGACAGACTTCCTGGCTTCATGCCCTAGTTCTGCCATCTTCTAGTTGTGTCACCTCAGACAAGTTGTGTTCCTGCAGTATACCCTCAATGTTCTCATCTTTTAAATGGAGCTAGGAAGAGCATGCACCTCATAGGCTGTGACTATGAAATGAGAGAGTATATGAAGGACTTAGAATGTGCTTGGGACTTGCTAAACACTCAATGTTCAGTTAGTACTATTGTGCTTGTTATTATCAACCTTTAATGTTATCTAAAATTTCAAAGTTATATAAATTTTTTCTATGAAAAAGCAAAATTATCACAGTACTTTCATCTTCTGCATGATCCCCTCATTGACTGTAAATGAATAAACTTATTCCACATGACTTCTGAGTGCAGCACGCTATGTGGCTGGTGCAGGAGATAAAATTTCTACATTAGAGATGGTAGCCTGGAGGGTGGGTCAGACACAGACACAACCAACACATGGCTGCTAACAGCCAGTCCAGTCCTGGATGTGTAGACAAGCCAGAGGCATGAAGGATGGAGAGTGTAGGGATGTAGCACAAAGAACCATGGGGCAGGAATCAAGAAACTCAGATTCTATTCCCACTTTTCCAGCTCACTGAGCAAATTACTTTGCCAGTCTGACCCTCAGTCTGTTCACTGGTAAATAAGTTTGAGTCCCAAGCCTCGCTTCCAACTTAAACACTTGAGTGGTTTCTAAGTACAACTTAATGTTACACCTTTTCTTTTTAAGGAAGGTTCTATTCAAAAAATTACCTCCTTGAATGAGGTGGTTATCTATATAATGAAGAATAACTGCATTATCTACTGGGCTTTATATACACGGTGTCCTCTTTCATCTTTGTACCTGGAAGAATGTGCCCCTGCAGATGAATCTGTCTTCCCTTTCAGGCAAATGAAAAGGATCTCACCTGTGGGTGTTTTTCTTTTTTTTTTTTGCCTTGGCTACCAGGGCTCTCATAGACAAGTGCAGCACCCAGTTATGACAATCAGCTCAACTCACACACCCAGAAACAGCTCATTTGTCCACTTCTTGTAGTGAATTCTGTTCTTTGTTAAACTTGCATATATAACTTTGTAACTATTTGTTTATACCTCTTAAGTCAAAACAAGTCTTGACCTTTTTTGAAATTGGATTGTCTTTTGAAATTGAGAGAATTTGTCACTTTAATTTTTTTTAGTTATAAGTAACTTTTTATTATTGTAACAGTAGATTGTAGACAAATTAGAAAGTGTGAATTAGCCAAAACAGCAAATAAAAATGTCAATAATCCTACCATTCAAAGATAATCATTTGTTATATATCCTTCTAGACTATTTACAAACAATTAATGGAATTTAAAAACATCATATTCTGATATATTTTTCTAACTTGCTTTTTTTGCTTAACATGCATACATTTGTTAATCATCTATATTATGAATTACACAACATTGGAATTCTATATTTTATTCAACCAGTCTGCTATCTGTTGAGGTTTCTTTCAGTTTTTGTGATTATCAACAATTTTGCAGTGAGTTTACTCAATTACTTCCTTAGGATCCTCTGCTATTAATGAAATGCCTCTGTGAAATGGCCTATATATTTTGAAAATTTTGGATGCATATGCTAACTTTATTTCCAGAAATTGTATAGTAATTCGTATAAGTACCTATTTCTTTTCCTTCTCCCAAGAGCATGTACTGTTTTCTTGTGTGTGTGTGCATGTGTGTGTGTGTGTGTGTGTGTGTGTGTGTGTGAGTCTGTATGTGTGACAATAACTTTTTCGGTCTGAGAGGGGAAAATGATCTAGACATCTTCCATATCTAGAAACTCAATCTTGTACTGCCCCAGAGCTGATCTCAAGCAGGCTGACTCACAGTGACTAAATTCACAGGAGACCTGAATATATAAACCAGAGAGCCAACTTATTTATTTGAGATAAGAAATATAACTGTCAGGCAGACCAGACAATTGGTGGATTCTCCAGTACAATGTATCCCTCAGGCAAGCTACAGAAGCAGCCCAACATTTCAAAAGGGTGCTTTATGAGCGAGAGGAACAGAATGAGGAGAGAAGGTTATAGGCAAAGCATCACACTCTGACAGCCTGACACACCGTTTCTTGCCCTCTCCCCTGGACGGTCACTGGGTGGGCACAGCCAGTTCTGGCTCTGCACTTTATGGCTGACTGGCACCCTCACCTTGTGGGCAGCTCTGTCATGACTTAGCTGTGATCATGGCTGTAGGCAGAGCACCATCGAGCCTGAAAGTCCTACCAGCCCTGTCTTTTAAAGGTGATTTGACCCATGCCTAACGTCCTGATTTTGTTTTGTTTTGTTTTGTCTTTCCCGGTGTTCAATGCATGCATATTGAGAACTTCCTTGTTTCAGGTATTGTGATGGGTTGGGCATAATACTTGGGTTTCTGGTACCGCCTAAGATAACATAGTTATAGGGCATTGAGGGTATTGGCCTTCGTGCTTTTTTCAGGGAATCTGAGTAACTGGTTGTGATTTTGTCCTCCTTTGTGAAACTGCTTTTTTAACCTCTCTGAAATGAGTTACTACAGCAGCCCTCTCTATGGCCTGCAAAGCATCCCTCCTTGTCTTCAGCCCTGCCTGCAATGGACGGTCCCATATGACCTCAGATTCCCTTGCGTGGGCAGCATCCCCTCTGAAGCACATCTTTGTGCTTTGCACTCAAGGGCACTGCCCCATGCAGCGGAAACCCAGAAAGGTGAGGGAGTTAACGTATCCAGGGAAACTCTCAGCCTGTGCAGGGTGGGAGCCAGCACAAAAGTGCTCCAGCCTCCCTTCCTTCAGATGGACAATGTCAGGAGGCCCCTACTCATTTCTCAGGAGTTCCCTGCACACATACATGTTCTGTTGTATAGGACACCCCCTCAACTACATACCCTTGCAGGGGCTTGTTTTCCTGCCTTCCCTCTATTCCAGAGTCCTTCCTCTAAATGAACAGCATGTATACATGTCCTTGTCTCTAACTATGCTTTGAGAGAGTTGTGACCTGGAGGAGTTGTCTTGCCAGGGACACAGGGAGCTGCAAAAGTAGCATGTGGACCCCTGTGGACCTTCTTTGAGACCACAGTGGGAGTGATGTCACTGCTCACGGGGAACCTGGTCTCTCCAGGAGGATCTAGAATGCCCCTAAATCCTTGTATCAGTGTGTCATGGAGAAGGAGGGTGACATGACCAAGAGAACACTTAGAAGATGCTCCAAATAACAACCAATACTTTATTTCTTGGATCCTGGAATAGAAGAATTTTCTCCCTTAGATTGTGTTTCTGAGATGCTGAGTCTGGGATGAGATCCATGGACAAGTGTGTTGTTGAGAGCATTTTTCAAAAGAAGGGGAGTTAAAGAAGAAGAATAGGACAGGGGAAGAAAGTTAAGCAAGATGTGGTCTCAGTTGGTGACTGGCTTCTGCCTGATCCTACGAAGAGCCCCAGAGCACAACATGTACCAGATTGTATGGATCATACCTTGAGACAAAAGGGGCCATTTGTGCCCCCCATTGGGTCAGACATTGACTGAAGGCTGCACCCCTACCTCTGACACTTCCCTAGCAAGGTGGTTCTGATTCCAACAGAGAAATCTTCCCAAGAGCTGAGGGGTAGGTGCACCTACTCAAAAAAGGGGATCTGAGCAGGGAGGGCACTGGCAGCATCCCCTATATTTCCCTAAGTGAGGAGCTTGTGAGGAACAGAGACAGCCATTTTTCTTTCAAATTCATCACAATGCAAGGATGCAGAGACTTCTGCTCTGGCTGTGTGCTTGGAAACTTTCATTGTCCAGAGCTCCTCTCTCCCTCTCTTTCTTTCTCTCTGTCTCTCTTATCTTCACCCAAAACAAAGTTCCAACTGACAAAGATCAGTGTGTGCCAGGGATTCTCTCCAAATACAGATTTGTGACAGATTTTTAAATGTTATGACATCATCCCAGTCATTAACATGAAAATGCTCATAAATCTCCATCATTCCCTCCAGAGTTGCACGCTGATAATTAGAAATCTTTTTATAAGCTGAACACCAGAGTGTTTCCTCAAGTACTACATTGTCTCGGAAGAGAAACCTCTACCTCTGCATAAGGATCTCTGACGAAAAGCTCAGAAGAGATCTACCCTGCCTAAGTGTTGGTGGCAGATGCCAAAACAACTCCTTGCAACAATCCTTCTGAGTCTTCCACAGTCATCAGACCTTCAGTCGAAAACACTAGATTCCAATTCCAGTTCAGCTGTTCACCAGCCAAGAGACCCTTGACAACACATCTAACTTCCTTCAGCTTCGGTGAGCTCACTCACAGGGACAGAATAAAGATTAGATTCCAAATGAACACAGCACCTTGTTACAACAAGGCACTACATCAGTGATGTGTTGGCAGACAGGCTGAGGGAGGGACCTCAGGTGACTTTATAGCATTTGCTGAGTTCCATGGCGTAAATATTCCTACTGTGGTAGATTTCAAGTTATGGTTTAACAACCAGCTTACAAAACCCTGAATATCTGGAAATCTACTCAAGGAGGCTGGTAGAAGTTAGCTGAGCACAATGCCACTAAATCCATCAAAATAATGGCTATCGGTACCTTCCTAGATAGATAAATGGTTTAGGAAAGAGTCCAACAATTTCCAGTCAAGAATAGTCACTATAGTGGTATCTGAAAGAGCCTTGGCCTGATGCTCTTTTCAACCCTTCAGACATGTGGATTAAAAATACCCAAGTTCCCAGCATTTGCAACACCAAAGCCAACCAAATTCAGCATCTTTTGGTGCAGGCATTGTGCTCAAAGACCATGCTGAGACTTCAAGTCTTTAAGATTAGGGAACCTGGTACCACTAGTAGTAGTCTGGAAGTCAGAAAGAAACTGATTTAGGGGATTAGGGAGGTAATTCTGAGTTTAATGAGCTTGTCAATCATTATGGTGTAAGTATCCAGAAGATTGTCAAAACTGTAGCCTGCACCCTGGTGATATAACCAGACACAACATCTGATGGATACCCATGCAGTCTTGCCATATAACTCAGCACTGGTCAACTTCCTCCCCAGTCATCCACTGACACTGATAACATTAGTAGTGGGCAGTATAAGATTCGTGGAAAAATGCAGAATGGGATCTCAAAGTACTCCGCAGCTATATCTGTTTGCCTACGTTCTCCTGACTTGTACCACCACCCTTGGCTCCTTTTTGCAGCCCTCTCCTCTGGAATGTAGAGAATTTTGGCCCTGTCTGCATTCCCTGCACAGTTCACTGTTCATATAGCCCACCCTCAGCATTAATTGGCCTACTCTCCATCAATGGCCACTTAACTATGCCCTGTAGGGCCTTCTCCTTACCAGAGGGTTTATCAATGTATTTTTTCCAACCTTGTGAACCTCTGATAATTCCACTTTCTCTGTTTTGTGCCTTAAGAGGGTCAGGGCTGGAGGTACATGTTTTAGACTGTATACACAGAGGTGGTGTGCCGCTGTCAAGAGCATAGGTCTAGATCTCCTAGTATCAGGTCCCACCATTATTGTGCATTAACTGAGTGTTGACAGCTGCCTGATTTTATTTTTGTGCCTCATTTTCTTCTTTGTAAAATGGACATGTTGGCTACGGTGAAGCCAGAAGGAATTGAAAAGTAAGATCCTTAGAACCATGCTGGCCACATGGTGACATTTGCTGTTACTATTACTGACAGGAGTCAATGCTGAGAAATAAATGGGCTCTTCAATGAATAAGTTTAAAATGAAAAAGACTGGTGACAGAGATTTTCTGGACTTTAACCTTTAACATGTTGGACCAGGAAACACACACACACACACACACACACACACACACACACACACACACCCTGTGTTCTGCGTTTCACTTGAAATTTATGACTACAAAATCCCAAACTGTGGTCCAATGCTCCCAGGAAGCATGGTTGCTTTTCCACTCTAAGGCAGTATCCTTAATCCATGTGGTACATTAGAATCACCCAGGGGGTTTTAAAGACGCCCAGTACCCACCCAAGACCAATAATTAAATCTCAATCAGAATCAGAATGTTTTTAAAGTTATGTATTCAGCCAAGTAAAGCAATGTGCAGTCAAGATAGAAAAGCAGTCCTTTAAGAGGATGTTCCACACCTTCTCTCTCCTCTAAGTCCCCTACCCTCCCTACTCCTTTCAACTCCCAGCTGATGCTCTATGCTCATGCTTCATCAGTCACTTGAAGGAAACTTCTTTATCTTCCTCTGTCAAAGACACTGAATTACCTGTAATGAGAGTCACATCTTCTACCCTCTCTTCTACAGAGAAAGTGTGTTTCCCCTGCCCAAGTCCCACTCCCTGATTGTTCCTGGAGGCCCTGTCCCCTTCCCCTCTCACTCTTCCATTTGGCCCTCTTTCAGCTCAGTATCTGCTTCTTCTCACAGAATCACCACCAATGGCATTCAAACATGCCCCAGTTTCTCTTAGCTCAGGGAACAATAACACAAATCATAGTAAACCCTCTCCCTTAACTACATCACCACTACTCACAATACCCAGAGGTAGAAGCAACCCATGTGTCCATCATGGATGAATAGACAAACAAAATGAGGTATATGCATACAATGAAATATTATTCTGCCTTAAAAAGGAAGGAAATTCTGATACTTGCTATTACATGGATGAATATTGAAACACTGAATGATATCAACTAGTAAAAATGACAAATATTGCATGATTCCACTTACATGATGTATCTAGAATAAACAAACTTATAGAGATAGAAAGTAGAACAGAGGTTACTGGGAATTGTGGTGAGGAGGGAATGGGGAGATGTTCTGTGATGAGTACAGAGTTCCAGTTGGGGAAGATGAAAAGTTATAGAGGCTGGTGGTGATGGTTGCCCAACAGTGTGAATGTACATTATGGCACTAAGCTGTACACTAAAACTGGTTAAGACAGTGAACTTTTTGTTATGTAAATTTTACCACAACTAAAAATATAATAATAATAACCACAGGTTCCCCCACTCCACCAAACCTGCTCCAGCCAAGGTCAGCTTGACCTGCATATTTACACATTCGTAAATACCTTTCCTCCTTCTCCCACTTCACCCAGCTGAAGCATTCAGTTGTCATCTTGAGATGCTCTGCTCTCCTGGTTTCCATGACATCATGCTCTCTGCTTTTAATTCCCAACTGACCCTGTTTCTCATTATCTGACCCCAAGGTTTAATTTTTAGTTTTATGGAGTCCCTCAGTTCTCTCCTGCACTTTTTCTCTCTCTTCTTTATGTACACGCTGTTCTTTATCTAAAGAAACTCATCTAGTCTCGTAGTTTTAAATACAATCTACACATTAATGACTCTCAAAAGTACATCTTGAGCCCCAGGTTTTTCTCTGAACTCCAGACTCCTAAATTCCACCTCGACATCACTATTTAGATGTTTCACGGCATCTCACAATTATTTTTTTCAAAATGGAACTCAGTTTTTGCTTCAACCCCCAAACTGTGCATCCAGTATTCTTTCCCATCTCAGCAAATATGAGTTGTTCAAATGTGAGTAGCATTCCTCTTATTTCCTTATCCTCCATATACAAGGGGGAATCTCCCAAAAACCAATTCTCTTTTGATGGGTGGGCCCCTTGTAGTACAGGCTTCACCTGCTAGGAACCCCCTGGTATCAGTGTACCAGCTAGCATTGTGAAAGACTGCACTCAGCTTCAGTGAATTTTTTTGTGGCTAACAGGTGACTGGTTCTTCCACCACGACAACGCACCTGCCCACACCACGCTGAGTGTTCAGCAGTTTGGGGCCAAAACCTGCATGATCCCATGCATTATCCTCCCTATTCACCTGATCTCACCTGGGGAAACTTGTTTTTGTTTCCTTGAATTAAAAAAAGTCCTCAAAGAGAAATGTTTTGTCGATGTGGAAGAGGTGAAACAAAAAATGCCAGAAGCACTAAAATGCATCAAAATTGGTGAGTCCAAAAACTGTTTTGAACAGTGGCAAAAGCATCTCAATAGGTGTATTGCATCAAACAGAGAGTACTTTGAAGGTGACTAAAGTTTACGTATGTAAAAATAAACACACAATTTTTTATAAATAAATTCCGAGGTTTTCTGGGTCACCCCTCGTATAGTACATTTGCAAATTCTGACAATTCTGCTTTCAAGGTGTCTTGGATCTGTCCACTTTTCTACACACTCACTTTCTCTTTAGTCTAAGAGCTAGACTATTACAGTAGCCTCCTTGCTGGTCTAGAGTCCTGGATGATTCTTCTTCAGTGGTATCTCAAGCCTCTCTGTTTTTGCCCTCAGTCATGATGGGCTAGCTGTACTTTTCATTGTTGCAACTATGATTATGCTCATCTCATCTTAGCTCTTTCCTACCTCTGGGTCTTTGCACATATAGTGTGGGCACGTACACACACACACACACACACACACACACACACACACATACACATACACGAGTTTCTTCTGTTACTCTTGTCACCTTTTGTCCATTTGTATGACTGGCCCTTTCTCATTCTTAAGATCTCTGCATGATGTCACTTCCTCAGATAAACTTTTCTTGATCACCCTATCCACCTTCTGTTTTTATCCATTCCTCATGTTTAATTGTCATTTTTAAAGAAGTTATCACTATGAGCAATTCTTTGTGTGTTTTTAACTTATTATTGTCTATCTTCCAATAAATTCTGAACTCCATGAGTGCAGAAGCTGTTTCTCTTTGGTTTACCACTGTGTTTCTAGGAACCCTCCAAGAGTGTTCACCTGGGACTGTATACACTTATTTGGCAGACTGGGAACACTGTCATCATGGGACTTGGTGTCTTGGACTTAAAGTTTGGGTTCAGATTAAGATAGACTTTTCTGTTCACATTCCAGAATGTATAACTTTAAATTTTCTCCCATTTTAATTTACTAACAAAAATTTAATTCTTTACTAAGATACCTGATCTCAAATAATATTAACCAATGGATTACACTGTTCTGTAAACCAAATTTTTTGAGGGTAATAATTAAATATGTATTTTGTGCTTAAAATAAGATTTTTATAAAACTTAGTATTTATTTGGTACCTTGCTCATAAATCCTTAGTATCAATTTATCCTCATCCTGAGCTTGGTCCAATTCCTTTTTAGACTTGATGCTTCATATCAGCCTGAGCTCAAAAATACTTGCAGCTCTTCTAAGATTTGCTGGTTACAACCTTTCTGCAGTTATAAACTTTTAGAGATTCTTTCTTGCCATGGCCACCTTTCAAATCATAGAATGAAGAAACTGGCTAGACTTTAGCCAGAGAAACTCATCATTTTTCTCCTTGAAGAAAAAGAGGAGGAGGAGTGAAGTTGGAAGGGGGGAGGGGTTTTACTGAGATATATGTGGTTTTTACATTAAGTGTTTCCTTAAAAAAAGACTCAGGCTCTGTCTCAGCGGATGGAATATTTCATGTTATTTGGACTGTGCTTTTGTTCCTCACGCCAATGAAGTATTTTCAACAAGAATTTTTTAAATCTCACTTGCATACTTTACATATAGGCTTCCAGAAGCCTCTTTGCCTTCCCAAGTTTCCAGACATGCCTTGAGACTGCCTCCAGAGTCACTGTCTCCAGAGTCATTTTCCCAAAACAACTTGTACAATTTGCTTGAGCAGGACTTTTTGAAGATTTTTTTAAACCAACATTTATGCCCAGTTTCTAAGCAGATGTTTACACTTGTTTCATACAGGCGACCGATGCTGAGTGCTCTCTGAGCCTCTGAAAAAATCAAGTGGTAAGTTTTCTAGGAACCACTAACTAAGCCTGTTAGTTAACAAGCAAGGACTGTATGTAGAAGCACATTCCAGAGAAGTTGGAGAGATCTCCTTTTCGACAGAAAGAAAAAGTAGAAAACCATCCTGTTGGCTCTGACCGGATTTGCTGCTGCAGCTTCACTGTTGTCATTTCTAGCAATTTATTCCTCCCGTTGTCTGTGGGAGGATTAGAGTCTGCAAAGGGAATCTGACAAAACACCCCAAAGTGTAGCTGAATAAAAATGCTGAAATATCACTGCAGAAGCAGGCAGATGTCTCTCTTGTGAGCTAAGGAGATAGATATGCCTGAGAGAGGAGAAATGAGCATTTGCACAAAGCTGGAGCAAATAGTCAAAGGTGTAGCTTGGGTGTCAGGGAGAATTTGGCCACCAAAGAGTCAGCCTGATTCTGACTAATTATGGTAGTCCAAGGGTGTGTGTGTGTGTGTGTGTGTGTGTGTGTGTGTGCACGCGCGCGCCTGTGTTGAAAATGGTATGCTTTGATTTTTATTTAAAATGTGCTTATATTTATCTCCTTTATTCTCCATACAGTTATTTACTGGGGAGTGAAAAGCTATGATCTTGAACTATTTGGAAATCATATACATACCTTTTGGCTTGAATTATTTGATGAGTTCACACTTCTGCCATCTGGTAACAGTGCCCCAAAACTACTGAGAAAGGGACTGCACCTTACCTCTTCACCTATGAAGTGGTAACACTGAAAATCATAAGACAGGAACTTGTAGCAAAGTGGGGCAGAAAATAGCTATTCTAGAAAAACAAGTTGATTTTATTTTCTTCTCTAGATTTATATGGTCCAGTATTATGAAAGAAAAGGTCCTGGTAGAGGCATATTGAACTCATGGATGACAAATGAGTAGTGTGTTCTTTAAAAAACAAGATATTTCTCTGGGTAGTGGACTTATAGATGATTTCTTTTTATTTTATTACTTTTTCTATAATTTCTGAATGTTTTGCAACATCAATTGCTTCTATAATCTGAAGGATTAGAATAAACAAATAAAACTGTCTCCATTTTTAAAGAAAAGCAGTTAGAGATAGTCTGGCTCTATTGTTTTTAGAAAAGTAACTCCTACACATTCTGAAACCCTGGGACAATGAATAGATGATGCCCTCATGTCTAAAAACTGGAAGACCAGCAGGGTTTTGTTGTGACTGTTTTTTTATTTTTGTTGTCATTCATATATCTTTTATCTTGTTTCAGAAAGGAATTAAAGGAGCCTTACAAAGGAAAAGAGGACTTAGAAGGGGAATTTAGTGAAACACAGGTGGAGGGGACAGAAATAAGCTCGACGATATGGCCTGATCATCTATTTACCTTGTATATTTGATCTGGCCCTTTCAACAGCCAGTCAGAGAAGCGGAATCTTCTTAGTTATATAATTTGTAATGCCCACCTGAAGAAAAGAGCCAGTTGTAGGAGAGATGTATATCTATTAGTATGAAGACCAGGCTTTCTCCCAGAGGTCCTCTTAAAGAGGACATTGTGTTGTAATGAACAAGAGTATCATAAATGATTAATTTCATTGGGTTGTTTCATATAACAATCTTCAACAGACCAAGAGTATCACTCCAAATGAATGTCAGTAAAAGCAAATGATGGTGGCATGATCCTGTTGTGGTGACCTCCTGCTCTCTGTTGATGTGGCTTCACCCAAATATTTTTTCAAATATCAGGATGAGTAAATGGCTTATATTCCCTTCCTATAGTTCTCCCTGGATATTGTTTCTTTCAACCAATCTATTAAAACAATATTGCATGGGAGGGAGCTGGAGACTGTACTCTGGGTGGTACAAATACTTTGTTGTATAATAGACAGTGAATCTGCAAGAAGGTCACACCTACTTGTGAAAACCAGGAAACCTGTCAAGATCCCTTGCCTAGTTTGACGACAGACCTAAGTCACTGTTTTCATATCTGCTTTGCATGTGTACAAGTGGGCACCAGAGCATCACACTTGTACTCCATGTAGCAGGTCAAAATCATTTTAGACTGCAAAATTTGTAGAGCACACTTGGCCAGGAGGTATGATCTGTCTTTCTAAATCCAGGTAACATCCTTGATGGTTTACCTTGGGGTCTTTTCTACTGAGAGGTCAACAACAGTTCCTCATTACACAGCTGAGTTTTGAAAACAACAAACCAGAATGAAGTATTTAAGGAACTCATTTATGTACTGTCTATGACACTAGAATGGCAGACCTGAATATTTATTTACAAGAGGGAATGTATGACCCTGCAAAACCTAAATTATTTTCTCTCTGACCCTTTACACAAAATGTTTGTCAATCCCTGAAGTAGATCAGCTTCTAAAAATCTGAAGTTATTATTTTTGGTAGGTAGTCCCTCATTTTTATCTAATTTACACAAACTATTTCTATACCTCTGAAACAGACTACCTTGTCTGATCCAATTACCAAATTTACCAAACAGTCTCTTGCCACAGGGTTTATTTGTCATTATGTATTTGTTGGTTCATTAACTGTTGTTTTTCTTTAAGATAAAGAACTTTACAATAAACCTTAAATATTATAGCATTCCAAAGTTTCTTCCAAATTTTAGGTTTTTTGGTAATTTATAACCTCCATCAGTTGTTTTTACTTGATAATATTTACCATATTACACACTTGTATCAGTTGTAACAAGAAAAATTACAAACTAATTACAAATAAACTTGATTGTTAAAAATGTATAGGATCAATAAAAAGAAAGCCAATATTTACTAAGATGCATAACGAAGGATTTAAATAAATAGGGTATATATACCTTGTCTCTAAATGAAAAAAATTTAATTATCCTCAAATTAATAGACAAACATAATTCCAAACAAAAATCCAAATTTGTTCATTTCATTTGACAAAATAATAGTAAAAACATCTGGAAGAATAAATGCATGAGGCAAATATGCACATATACACAATATATAAAAATGCAAGTGGCCAGGTGCCCTGCTAGATATTTAAAGGTTATAAAACATTTTAATGATTAAAACAATGTGAGAGTGGTACCAAGAATGATAGAATAGGCACCATGGAGTTATGTGTGTGTAATCAATTATGGTCCACAGAGAAAGCACTGAGACACAGAAATTGGAAGGAAATAAATATTCACTTAATAATAAAGAACCAGCTGTACTTATATGCATGTTGTGGTGACCCAGGGGACAGCAGCACAGACATTCAGAATCACCCCAGCTGGCGTGCAAGTCCCAAGGAGATGCTTTTGGGCAACAGATCCTGATGACAGCAACCTGCATGAGGCACATGTCACCGGTTCTAGCTTGGTTCTCTTTCTTTTATAGTCATCTGCTGCCTATTTATGAGATAGGTTCACAGTCAAAATCTTGATTCCCCCATCTGATCCTCCACTGTCAAAAGAGTCTCAAAACTATTGAACAGTTTCTGGATATGAGTTCACTCTGTAGACCGCTCATTGGGCAACCCTTCCTCACTTCCTGTAATCTAAATAGCCCAACTATGCTGCCTTCCTCAATGGCAAATTACTTGGTATAGGATTGAGAAAGATTGACATAAAAGTGAGGAAAGGCTGCATTAGAATCACTACGTAACCAACTTATAATAAATTTTTATCTCATGACATATAATAAAATAAATTCTATGTAGATTGGAGATTAAATAACCAAAAGTGAAAGCAGAAAATACTAAGAAAAACATTATGTGTGCCATCTGAGAATAGGAATAATCTCTTTGATCATGTCATAACACTGGGCCCAGAGGCTATACTCCAAAATTGCCTTGTGAATTACAAATTAATAAATTACCAAAAGACAAAACATGGAGGCAAATACTGATAAAGTTCTCTATATTTGAATGTTAGAGATTTGGGAGTCAAAAAAGTAAACGGTAAGACAAATGATTTTTTTAAATTGGGGAAAATGTTGAGATGTGTGACAGATGGGGAATCAATATCCTTTATATGTAGAACTCTTTAAAAATTTTAAGATAAAATTAAGATAATTACCCCACTGGGGGAGACATGGGCAAAATAAACTATCAAACATATTCAACATGTTTTCAAAGATATATCAAACACATTTCCCCTATCAAACATAGGGGAAATGAAAAGATGATTAATCTTACAAGTAATCAATAAAACACAAAGGGGATTGGATATTTGTACATACCTTTCAAACTGGTAAAGACTGTTGCAAAAAAGAAAAAAACACCTGGTGCTGCTCAGGATGAGAAGAGGTGGGCAATGTGTGCTATCATTCAGAAACAGAAGAATTCTCATTCAGCTGAACACTTCTGACATCTTTAAAATTACGTTCCTTCTAACCTAGATATTCTTTTTTTTTTTTCTTTTTTTGAGTCAGAGTCTCACTCTGTCGCCCAGACTGGAGTGCAGTGGCCACTCCCGGCCACCGCAGCCTTGAGCTGCTGGGCTCCGGCGATCCCTCCGCCTCAGCCTTCCAAGTAGCTGGAACTACAGGCGCACGCTACCACGCCCGGCTGATTTTTTGATTTATTGTAGAGATGAGGTCTCGCTTGCCCAGGCGGGTCTCGAACCCGCGGGCT
>CAUYQG010077653.1:0-42313 GCA_963574415.1 Tarsius wallacei | reverse complement strand
TTCCCATGTCTATTAAAACAATCCCACAATTAGATGGTACTGAGATTCCATCACTTACTATATCTTTGCATGTAAATCAATGGATTACTATGATAATTTAATCAGGCATGAGCAGACTTGAAATTCTGTCTCATTCTTTCTTGCAAATGAAAGCATGTTCTGTATCCAAACTCTTAAGTAGGAGCCCTCCCCCACACTCTAATATATGGATGATCAACCCTTCAAAAGTGGAGAGTCAAGTGTCTGACCCTTATTTTAAGTGAGATAATGCATGGGAAGTATCTGGCCACTAATATATCATTCACAGCAACACTTACTCCCATTACTAAGCCTGAGAGTTCCTATGAATTCCTCTGTGGTTCTGAGAGTGGCTGTTGTGTGGGCCTTATTTCCCTGACAATTGACTAACCCGTTTTCCTTTACACCTTGTGTTTCTCCCTCATTGACTCGTCACAATTTGAAGGCTATCTGTGATTCCTGGGAAATCCTGATGTCAACATAGACAGGAAATCACAGTGTGGGCCTACTCCCTTAAAGGCTGCCTCCTTTGCTAAACCAGCTCCATTGAGGGCTGGGACCCTGCTGGCCTTGCGTCTCTCTTATTCCCTGGGGCCTAGGACAGTCCTAGTCTGTAGTAGGCACTCAGCATTAGTACACTGTACCCTGGCTCCTGATCCAGCCCACATCTTCTCAATCCTCTGATTTCTGCCACAAACACAAGTTGTTCTCATGAATTTAACATTACTTGACTCATCCTCTCCTAGGTCATACAAGGCTCTTCACTGTGGGACAGTGATTTGGCCAAGACTGAGTTTCTCTCCCACACAGTACCTCATGGGAGTCACTGATGGGCCTTCTATTTTGTGTGCTCAAAAAACACATTCTTTGCACTTAGCAGACAGTCAAGCTGCTTAGGTGGTCACAGAATTCTCTAGAATGAGGAAGTTCTGTTAACAACCATCTCATTTTATGGGGCTCGGTGAACATCCCGCAAACACTAAAAGCTATGAATGTCTTCACATGCATTATAGTGTCTGAGGTTATTTTCATCCTTCTTACTTTAAAGCAATAAAAGAGTCTCTGGGATAATTTTGATTGACTTTTCTATTTTCCATCTGTACCTAGCCACAGACAAAAGGGAGCCAATGGTTCCTTTATGAAACTTTTTGTTGCCAAATACCACCGGGTCTTTTTGATTGTATGGTGCACACCCATTGTTAATTATGCTGATTGTTATCCCTAATAGAGTAACAAGTGATAAGTGAGACTCTGGCTCTGAAACTTGGGAAATCCCCATTTTCAGGACAGACAGGAAATCACAGTCAGGGCTCTAGTTGACCTTGAGCTTTATTCTACCTTCTTGGTCCCCTCCCTCACCTTCCACGCCCCCACATTCAAGCGCATCCAAACTCCACGTGGACACAAGAGCTGCAGTAAAATTGGGAAACTGTTTTCCCCATGATCATTTAGAAATAATAGAATTTAGAAGTAGGGCATTATCTAGAGTTCTATTATTTCATTCAATTCCTTCATGTTTCAGCTAAAGAAAATGTAGCCCAGAGTGACTAAGCGGTGAGGCAAGCCTAGGGCCAGAATCCGAACACGAGTTGGCATTCTCCAGACAAAGCCTGCACGAGGGGTCCCACCACTGCTGGACTCTAGTGTACAACTTGAAGTTCACGTGAGGCAGAATCCATAGTGAGGATTAATAGTGCACGGTTCTTTTGTATACTTTGACCTGAAAGCTTCCCAACCTCTAGGACATATATCTCAAAAGTAGAAATAAAGAGAAAAAGAGATAATAAGTACTTAATTTAGATGTTGGATATAGGTTTCTAGTCCTATATGAATTCCTCTTGATTTTAAGCAATGACCAAATTACCAACGCGGGTGACGTTTTTTCTTTTTTTTCTTTTTTGAGACAGGGTTTTGCTCTGTCACCCAGACTAGAGTGCAGTAGCACAATCAAGGATCACTAGCCCCTCAACTCCTGGGCCCAAAGGATCTTCTGCCTTGGCCTCCCAAAGTGCTAGGATTACTGGAATGAGACAGCACACTTGGCCATCATGAGTGATTTTTATGAAGGGTTGAGTCACTTAATTAGAGTGGGTTTTTATAGTAGCCTGATCCCCACTTGACTCCCTGTGTTTTGACAAAAACTCATACAGTGTTACAGATCCAAGGGCAGATAACACAAAATCAGGACATGTCAAGGATGCTACCCTAAGAACCTCCTGTAAATGAATATTTGAGTACCTGCTTCCAAGATAGACTCCTCACCTCCAAAATTATAACATCAAGAACGGAGATAACCATAATCTGGCATGTTTGGGCATTGGTGAAGACCTGCTGGGAGAAATGGATCTTCATCCCAGTGTTCACGAGTATGTGATTGTCCTGACATTGATTCGGAATATCAATCACTGCCACACCTCTAACAAATGAAAGAAGTTCTGTGTGTATGCCAATGTTTTTGTTGCTTTTCAGGATCTCAGGGTTCCTTCAAAATTAACATTCTCCTTCTCCTTATTTATTGTTGACAATAATGTCACCTACACCAATGTTATCAATGCCAAAGCTGTTAATTTTGTTAACATTAATTTAAGCCATATTTAGTACTCTCATGTGTGGTTGTGTTTGAAACAGAAAACCTTGGTTAAAACATCAACTGTGTATGCTTGGGAATGACATTTAAGTTTTCAATCTCGTTGTAAAATGGGAATAATAGCACCTATTCCATAAGACTTTTGCTCCTTAGTGATTCCACAGATCATGTGTTCATTGTATTAAACCATTTTTGTAGAACAATAGACATTATCTTTTAAAAGAACTGAAAGCATCTCCAGCAGGTGCTGTGACAATTACATTTACAAATAATTTAAAATTTCAAGCTAGAATTAATCATTTGAGAAATCTTCACCTTGCCTGTATTTTATAATTTATAATCATAAAAATTAAATTTTTGTTTTGAAAAATCTCAACCTACAAAGAACTTTAAAAGACTGACCAACTCCATAAGGCCCGTTTTTGAGATAATCAAATGAAATATATACTTACTTTTAGATGATTACATAGATGTTTATGTAGAAAATTTCAGATAAACTTCTGAATTCTCAACTTCTTAGGATAATATTTTACTTTGGCTTCTTTCATTAAAATGTACTAAGGTTTAATTATAATAATAATCAGGATTTTTTTCTTGTAAATATCTCACTAAAATACTTAGATGTTACCTGAGTAAATCAAACAAAAACCTGTAGAGGAATCACTTTTTCTTGAAGTGTTTCTAGTGGGAACAGACATGAAGGAAGGATTTTAGCAAGTGCTAAAAGAGAACACATCATCAGATCTTTTCTGTACCAAAGGGTCTGCTCTGAAATCTTCAAGAAATGGTCAAAAACAGGAGGTCATTAAGATGGTTATTATTTAAAGATTCTATAACAAAATCATAAATTTGTCATTTCTGTAGCACTTAAATTTTGCCTCCAAAAGGATCAAACAGATCTGTTACAGAGAGTCATGCAGCAACTTATGAATCTTCGAACATGTGCGTTTAATGGAGAAGATAGTAGACCATTTTTGAATGCACAGTGATGCTATTTAATAAATCATTGGATTTTACGAAGTAGGCACAGGACCTTTTCTGGTTTCAACCTGTGGAGGTCAAGGTCTCCCCTGTAACTCTGACATAGAACCAGATATACCAAGAGCATTTTTCACAGCTTGCTTCAATGTGGCTGCCTGAGTCACGGACTATGTTTAGATAACTAGCCCATACCAGAGTGGAGGGGGATGGATGAGGGTCTACTTGGAGCCTGATGGATATTCTGGCCTCTCTTGGGAGAGAAGGAAGAATATCGGTCAACTCATCAAGAAATTTCTTGCCAGATTTGAAGAACAAGGAGTAACATTCCTCCGAAAAGAGTATATATCAATTACAGAATGTATCAGAACAATATCTTAGTTCTCCAAGCCTGCTGGCCAGTTTTCAATTTCCTACCTTTAAAAAAGACAAAATGGAAGGGAGAAGAAAGGGGAGGACTGGTTTTAAAGCTGTCAAGACCAATGGAACAGGACAGAGAATCCAGAAATAAAACCATTGACCAACTAATCTTCCACAAAGCTGATGAAAACAAACATTGGGGAAAGCAAACCATATTGAACAAATGATGCTGGGAAAATTGGCTTACTACATGCAGAAGAATGAAATTGGACCCCTACTTATCACCGTATACAAAAATTAACTCAAAATGGATCAAGGACTTCAATGTGAAACCCCAAACTATAAGAATCTTAGAGGAAAATTTAGGGAGCACCCTCCTAGACATTGGAGTAAGCAATAAATTAATGCCTAAGTCCGCAAGAGCAAATACAGTAAAAGCTAAAATTGACAGATGGGATCTTATCAAACTAAAAAGTTTTGCACAGCAAAAGAAGCCATCAAGAAAGTAAAGAGACAGCCCAAAGAATGGGAAAAAAATATTTGCAAGCTATGCATCTGACAAAGGCCTAACATCTAGGATCTACAAGGAAAGCAAACAAATTGACAGAAAAAAAAAAATAACCCCATAAAAGTGGATGGGAATAATTGTTACTGGGCATGGCTAAGGGGGCAGGCAGGAAGAGATAAACGGCACACAATCACCCATTGGGTACCATGTCCACTAACGGGAAGAGAGGGCTGACTGGAAGCCCAAACCTTCCCTGCACACAGCTTACTTATACAGCAAATCCTCACATGTACCCCACAACTCTAAAATTAAAAAAATAGTAATAATAAATGAAACCGCCGTGGGGTTTAAAGAAAGTCTGAAATCATAACACTGTTTCTTTGGAAAACTAGTGAGCATATGATCTGTGTAAAGGTGCCTTAAACTTACTGGCTCTTCTTATCTCTAGTAATAATTCCTGTTTTGCAATGGGAAAAACTCAGTATCGAGAGACAAACATGTTCAAGGTCATATAGTACTGGATGCATGATGCAAGGTGCTGGGAAGGTATTCCAACGATCGTGGCATTTCCAGTTATCTCTGTGTCACCTGTAACTGGTTTCTGCAGACCTCAGTCGCTTGGGAGGTAAATGGAGAAACATTACATAGGTTTGCCAGATAAAGTAAAGGACATCCAGTTATTTGAATTCCAGATAAACGCAGAATTTTTTAGAATAAGTATGTCCTACTTATGCTAAAAACTAAGCATCGTTTATCTGGAATTCAAATTTAATTAGATATCTTCATTTTTATTCTCTAAACTTGGCAAGCCTACATTGGTAATATGTAATTGCATTTCTCTGATTGTGTTCTCACATGTTATTGAAGAATTTCTAATCTCTCTTAAAAAATCTTTCTTGCCCACGGGAAGACCTTGAGATATCGCTCTTGTGCACATAGATACAACTTTCTTAGCTCCTTTCTTAGGTGTGATGTCCTCCAGTTCCCTCTCTCCTGCTTTGACTTCTGCTGCTTAAGGTCACGTTTTCTGGTGAATCTTCTGATACTTGGGAGGACCCATGAATGTGCCTTTATGATGCAGCTCTACCTGTATTATCTTTCTCTGAAGCTTCTCAAGTTGCACCGTGCCGATGCCAAACTGGGGGCTCAGACACTGGTGGCTTTGGATTATCAAGGACTCCCTATAATATACGACATAGTAATTGACAGTAAAAGCTTTGGTGTCAGAGAGCTGAGATGTCTAGATGAGACTTCATTATCTTTTAGCTGTAGGTGCCCTTAGGCAGCTTTCTTCATGTTAATAGACTTGAATTTCTCGTGGTAAAATGAGATAATACCTATTTCTATACCTACTTTAAATAGTTATTCAGAGAGTATTAGTACTATTATTATTATCATTATCATTTGGGGATTAAACCAGACAATGTATGAAAAATACTTAGCATAACATCTAGCACCAAGTAAGTGTAAGCATTTTTTTTATCGCCTTGAAGAAACTAAGCAACCTAAAAGTCCATAGATATGATTGACTGAATAAATAATATGTTTACACAAAGAAGTTCAAAAAACAGAGTTAAAAATATCATTATGAACTTGACATGGATTTATTTCTAGGATATTTTGGTGAGTTGAAAAGAATCAAGATGGCAAAGAGTATATATTTTATATGCCTTTTGTATAATAAATAAGAAGAAATAAGAGGCAGAAAAGAACTTCTGAGATGGCGGAGAAAGGACCTCTGAAACCCACTCCTCCTAAAAAGCAATAAGAAAAATTGTCAAAATCAGTTTTTTTTGAACTCTGAAAATTAACCAAAAACTTGTGACAATGTTTATTTTTTTTTTAAAGGCTGAATCTCAATAGAATTAGCAAGATTTGTGTCATTTTAACCTGCTGTATTCCCATCTCCCTCTCCTCAACTCTGCCTTGAAAACCAGTAGCTTCATAGCCACAGTATCTATGAAAACCAGTAAACTAATAGCCAATGAAGGGAATCAAATGGGTCTGGAGTACCTCCAAAACCACCCGCTCCAGAGAATTGTCAATGTTTGACCTTGATGGAAGCTCCCTGGGGAAACCCCATTCTTAGGACTTGCCAATATTTGACCTGACTCAGAGATTGCTTAGTCTGAAAAGTGCTATCCCCAGGAAATATATCAAAATCAACCAGTGCAATTGTCTGAAGTCACAGCTGCCTATAGCAGAGATATCAGTTGGGGCAAAACAGAGGCCAGGAAAAATAAAAAAAAAAGTAAAAGGAAGATCTGGAGAATGAAATGTTCAAAGCACCAATATATTCCTAGGGTCTAGAAGAAAAAGTGCATATTCAAGGCTATGTGCATATCCAGGAAAGATCCAAGAAGGCCCTACTTGCTCATCTCTGGATGACCTTGAGGTTCAACAGAAGCAGGAAATGGAGGCTATGGTTAGAGTTATAAACTGCCAGAGCATTGAAGATGTGCCCTAACACATACAAAGAGTCCCTTGGCAAATAGAGAATTTATTGGTTCAAGACATGTGAGGAAATCTCTGTCAAATCAATACTTAATCAGTAAGACAACTGAACAAAGTCTTCAGTGACTGCCCACAATAAAGAATTCAGACTTTAGAAACTAAGTCTAGGAAAGTCACTAAACAAACAAATAAACAATAACAACAACAAAGAAAAAGGAAAATATAGCCCATATACAAGAAAAAAAAGTAGTCCGTAGAAACTGTCCTTGAGCAAGTCCAGATGTCGAACTTACTAGACAAAGACTTTAAAGCAGCTACTATAAGTATGTTCAGGGCACCATATTTTTAAAAAATGTTATTTTATTTCATTTCAGATTTTGGGGATTCTTTTGAGGGTTTACTACATAAGTAAATGGTGTGAAGGTAAGGTTTGGGCTTCTAGCAGGCCCTCTCTTCCCCCTGGTAGTAGACCTGATACCCAGTGTGTGATTGTATGCTCCTTATCTCTCTTTTCTCCATCCTTCCTTTAGCAGTGTCCAGTGTCTGTTTTTCTCACCTTTGTGCTCATGTGTCCAGTGATCAGAACCCATTTATGAATGAGAACATGTGGTAGTCAGGGGTTTTTTTCTGTGAGAGTTCACTTAGAATGATGGTCTCCTGCTGCATCCACGTTGCTGCAAAGGATGTGATTTTGTTCTTCTTTATGCTGTGTAGTATTCCATTGTGTATATGTACCACATTTTCTTTATCCAGTCCACTTTCTCTGGGCATCTGGCTTTGTTCCATGGTTTTGCTATTATGAATAGTGCTGCAATGAACATACGCGTAAAGGTTTCTTTTTGGTAGTGATTTATGTTCCTTTGGGTATATTCATAGAAGTGGGACTGCTGGATTGTGTGGTAGCTCAATTTTTGGTTCATTGAGAAAACATTGTGCTGCTTTCCATAAAGGCTGAACTAACTTACATTCCCACTAACAATTTAGAAATGTTCACTTTTTCCTGCAACCTCATCAAAGCCTGTTGTTTTTTGACTTTTTAATGACAGCCATTCTTACTGGTGTGAGATGGTATCTCATTGTAGTTTTGATTTGCATTTCTCTGATGATTAGTGAAGCTGAGCATTTTCATTTTGATGTCTACTTGGATGTCTTCCCTTAAGAAGTGTCTGTTCATGTCTAACTTCTTAATGAGGTTGTTTTTGCCCACTTTTGAATGAGGTTTTTTTTTTTTCCTACCAATTTGTGTTCCTTATAGATCCTGGGATTAGGCCCTTTTTGGATGCATACCTTGCAAATATTTTTTTCTATTCCATGGATTGTCTTCTTACTCTCTTGATGGCTTATTTTTCTGTGCAAAACTTTTTAGTTTGATAAGGTCCCACCTGTCAATTTTAGCTTTTTATGCATTTGCTTTTGAGGAATTGGCTATAAATTCATTGCTTACTCTGATGTCCAGGAGGGTGTTCCTTAAGTTTTCTTCTAAGATTCTTATGGTTTGAGGCTTCACATTTAAGTTTCTGGTCCATTTTGAGTTCATTTTTGTATATGGGATAGTAGGGATCCAATTTTATTCTTCTACATATGGTTAGTCAGTTTTCCCAGCACAATTGACTAAATATGGTTTGTTTTCCTCAATGTTTGTTTTTGTCAGCTTTGTTGAAGATGAGTTGGTTGAAGGTCCATGGTCTTATTTCCAGACTTTCTGTCTTGTTCTATTGGTCACTGTGTCTATTCCTGTACCATGCTGCCTTGGCTACTGTAGCCTTGTAATAAAGGTTAAAATCTGGAAGTGTGATGTCTCCAGGCTTACTCTTTTTGCAAAGGATTGTTTTAGTTTTTCAGGCTCTTTTTTGCTTCTTTATGAATATTTGTATTGTCTTTTCTAGGTCTTGAAAAATAATGCTGACAATTTAATAGGAATTGCAATTAATCTGTAGATTGCCTTGGAAATCTTGATGGTATTGATTCTTCCAGCTCATCTGCATGGAATGTTTTTCCATTTGTTTGTGTCACACTTGATTTACTTGAGCAGTGTTTTGTAGTTATCATTTTAAAGATCTTTCACCTATTTATTTAGGTTAATGTTGAGGTATTGTGCGTATATGTGTGGCTATTGTGAATTGGATTGTGTTTTTTATTTGGTTCTCAGCCTGCTTGCTCTTGGTATGTAGGAATGTGACTGGTTTTTGTGCATTTAATTTTTGTATCCTGAGACTTTACCAATGTTACTTATTAGTGTGAGGAGGCTTTTGACAAACTCTGTAGGCTATTCTAAGTATAGCATCATAGCATCTGCAAAGAGGAATAACTTAACTTCTTCTTTTCCTATTTGGATATCCCTAATTTCTTTCTCCTGCCTGATTGCTGTTGAGAGTGGGTGAGAGTGGGCACCCCGTCTTGTTTCAGTTCTTAGGGGGTGTGCTTCCAGCTTCTGCCCATTAAGTATGATATTTGCTGCAGGTTTGTCATAGATGGCTCTTATTATTTTAAAGAATGTTTCTTTGATGCCTAGATGTTTGAGGGTTTTTATTTAAAATAGGATGTTAGATTTTATCAAATGCTTTTTCTGCATTCAGTGAGATAATCATGTGTTTCTGGGTTTTATATCTGTTTATGTGGTGAATTATGTTTATGAATTTACATATGTTGAACCAGCCTTGCATCCTGGAAATGAAGACCACCTGGTCGTGATGGATGATCCTTAAAATGTGCTGTTGAATGTGATTTGCTAGAATCTTGTTGAGAATTTTTGCATCTATGTTCATCAGGGAGATTGGCCTGTAGCATTATTTCCTTGTTGAGTCTTTGCCATTTGGGACTATCAGGAAGATACTGGCTTCATAGAATGAGCTAGGGAAAATTCCTTCCTTCTCAATTTTCTGGAATACTTTCAATAAGATTGAAAGTATCAGCTCTTCCTTGTATGTCTTATAGAATGCAACTGAGAAACCATCTGACTCTGGGTATTTTTTTGGTGGGGAGGTTTCTTATTACTGAGTTAATTTCTTGGGTTGCTATTGACCTATTTAGGGTTTCAATTTCTTCCTGTTTCAGTGTTAAGAGGCTATGTGATGTGAGGAATTTCTTTATTTCTGCTAGATTTTCTAGTTTACTTGCATACAGATGTTCATAGTAATTTATGATAATCTTTTGAATATCTTCAGAGTCAGTTGTGACATTGCCTTTTTTGTTTCTAATTGTGTTTATTGGAATTTTTTCTTTCTCTCTTTTTTGTTAATATGGCCAGAGGTCTGTCAATCTTATTTATCTTTTCAAAGGACAAGCTTTTTGTCTCTTTGATCTTTTAAATGATATTTTGGTCTCTATTTCGTTCAACTGTGACTTTAATCATTTCAATTTTTCTACTAATTCTAAAGTTGATGTGCTCACAACTGTCTGGCTCCCTTAAGTGTGAAGTTAGGCTGTTTGCCTGAGATCCCTTTATTTTGTTGCTACAATAAGCACCCAACATACAAACAAGTTCCTTTCTGAGAGCGTGTTCGTAAGTCTAATTTGTTGTAAGTCCAACAATGTTAGGCTAAGTACCCAACTAATACAATCAGCTATATATGTAGTACTGTATGTATTTAATAGGCTATACTGCACCTAGTGGAGAGAAATAATACAGTACATCCCCTACATATGAACCTTCAAGTTGTGAACCTTCGAAGGTGCAAACATGTATTTGCATGTCCAATTACATAAGTTAGTTTACATATCTGGTATACATCATCACGTGCATGCATCCTGTACAAGTGGTTGTGCTTTTGTGTACTTTACTGTACAGTATTATATAGAGTACAATAGTACAGTATCTTTTTTTTTCAAGTCCAGGATGTTTGTTCAAGAGAGTAGATAGAGTTGAATCCAGTAAGGAGCCAGAACTTGTGCCATCAATGTCAGGCATGAGTCAAATTGCAGCTCACCCTCCATCTCATATTGCTGAGCTTTCTTCAGCTCTACCATTTTGTACCTCTTTTTCCTCCCCCAGTCAGTAACTCTTCTTTACTGTTCACTCGATACCAGCCTCTGTATGCCAGCTATTGTATTGTACTGTGTTACTGTACTTTTCAAGGTACTACAAGATTAAAAATGTTTTCTTATTTTGGTTTGTTTTTGTATGTATTATTTTGTGTTAAAAGTATTATAAACCTATTACAGTACAGCACTCTATAGCCAGGTGCCTATTAGTTGAGTACCTAAGCTTACTTTGTTGGATTTACAATAAAATTGGTCTTAGGAATGCACTCTCAGAGCAAAACTCATTCACATGAAGAGGACTTTCTATATGTGTGTGCAATGTTATGAACTTTCCTCTCAGCATCACTTTCATGGTACCACAGAGATTTTTGTATGTTGTGTGTGTTATTTGTTTCCAAGAATCCTTTTATTTCTGCCTTGATTTTTGTGTTAACCCAAAAGTCATTCAGAAGAGTGCTGTTTAATTTCATGTATTTGTGCATTTGGAAGGGTTCCTGTTATGATGATATTTATTTTTATTCCATTGTGGTCTGAAAAGATGCTTGATATGATTTTGACCTTTTGAAATGTATACACACTTGATATATACCCAAGTATGTGGTCAATCTTGGATTATGAGCCATGTGCTCATGAGAAGTGCTGTGGTTGATGGGTGAAGAGTTCTGTAGATGTCTATTAGGCCCAATTGTTCAAATGTTGAGTTAAGGTTCCAGATTCTTTTTTAGCTTTTTGCCTCAATGATGTGTCTAAGACTGTTAGCAGGGCATTAAAGTCTCCATCTATAATTGTATGACTATCTATGTCCTCTTTTAGTTTAATTTGCATTTGTTTTATAACTCTGGATCCTCATATGTTGTATGCATATATATTCAAAATGGATATTTCTTGCTGGTGGATTGAGCCTTTTATTATTAGGTAGTGTCCTTGTTTAACATTTGTTGGCTTAAAGTCTGTTTGTCTGATTAAGAACAGCAACTGCTCTTTTTTTTGTTTTCCATTTGCCTAAAAGGTCTTTACCTTGAACCTGTAGGTGTCATTTGCAGTGAGATGGGGGAAACCATATATTTAAAGTTCAAGGAAAGTATGAGAACAATGAATCACCCAATAGAGAATATCAGTAAAGAAAAAAAAAGGCTGGGCTTGGTGGCTCAGCCTGTAATCCCAGCACTTTGGGAAGTTGAGGTGAGTGGATTACCTGAATCCATGGGTTTGAGACTAACCTGGGCAACTTGACAAGACCCCGTCTCTCCAATACATCAAAAATTAGCTGAGCATGGTAGTGTGTACCTATAGTTCTATCTACTTGGAAGGCTGAGATGGAAGGATCTCTGGAGCCCAGCAGGTCAATGCTGAGGTGGCCATGAGTGTGTCACTGCAGTGCAGCCTGGGCAACAGAGTGAGACTCCAACTCAAACAAACAAGCAACAACAACAACGAAATTATATTTTTAAAGTATAGATTTGAAAAGTCAATAGCTAAAATAAAAAATTTACTCGGAGAACTCAACAACCATTTTGAGTTAACAAAAAAAATCAGCAAACTTGAAGACAGTTCACTTGGACCTATCTAGTTTGTGAAATAAGAATTTTAAAATGAAGAAAATAAATAGAAGATCAGAGATTTTGGACAAATATTTTATACTATTAAGTATATCAGCATATGAATAATAGGAATTCCAGAGGATGAGGAGAAAGAAAATGAAGAAGGAAAAAAATGAAAAATAATGGCTGAAAATTTAGCAAATTTGATGAAATGCATTAACCTACATATCTAAAAAGCTCAACATGCTCCAAGTAAACTAGAAGAGAGCCACATCTAGATGCATTGTAATCAATTTGCCAAAAACCAAAGACAAGAAAATAATCTTGAGAGCACCAAAAGAAAAGTGACTCATCACTTATAGGTGGTTCTCAATAAGATTAACAGATGACTTTTTATCAGAAACCATGGAAACCAGAAGATAGTAGGGCAACATATTAAAAGTGCTGGAAGAGGTTGGTGGTGAAGAAGTTCACTGTTAACCAAGAATGTTTTCTCTACCAAAAATATCAAATGAAAATGAAGCAGAAATTAAGACATTCCATATAAACAGTAACATAATTTGTTGCTAAAATACATTCTCTATAAGAAATTCTTTAAAAAGTACTAAAGGCTGAAATGAAAGAATACTAGATAGTAATTTGAATCCATGTGAAGTAATAAACAACATCGGTAAAGATAACTACATAGGTACAATAAAAGGCAGTACAAATATGTTTTGGAAAAACTCTTTCCTTTTTTCTACCTGATTTAAATTGCTCTAGGAAAACAACTCACAAAAACTTAGTAAAAGAAAGAATAATGTCATTTAAGTGGTACATTAGAGCATACGTATTTTAGGAAAAAAAAAAACTTTAATGGAAGAATAGAGGACAACAATGATATAAGAAATGTAGGAAGTGTATACCAAAGGGCAGATGTAAAACCTACCTTCTCAGTAATTACATTAAATGTAAATGGATTAAGTATTCTAATAAAAGGCAGAGATTGGCAGAATAGATTTAAAAAGCAAACAGACAAAAAAATGTTCCAAGTATAAACTGCAAACAAGAGATACAATTTAGATTAAATACAAAAATAGATAAAAAGTAAAAGGATAGGAAAAGGTATACCATGCATATAAAAGCCAATAGCCAGATTTATTGACTATATTAATATCAGATAAAATAGTCTTGAAGACAAAATTGTTATTAAAAACAAAGAAAACTTTTATAATAATAAAAAGATTGGCCAGGCTCAGTGGCTCAGCCAGTAATCCCAGTACTTTCAGAGGACAAGGCAAGTGGATTTCCTGAGCCCGTGGGTTCAAGACAAGCCTGGGAAACTTGGTGAGACCTCATGTCTACAATAAACCAAAAATTAGCTGGGCATGGTAGCACTTGCCTGTAGTTCTGGCTACTTAGAAGGCTAAGGCAGAAGGGTAGGTGAAACCCAGCAGGTTGACACTGGGGTGGCTGTGAGTGTGCTACTACACTCCAGCCTGGGCGACAGAATGAGACTCCAACTCAAAACAATACTATTACTACTACTAACAATAATATCAATCCATCAGGAAGAGATAACAATTATAAGCATAGATGCACCTAACAACAGAGCACCAAATTGCATAAATAAAACATTGACAAAATTAAAGGGAGAAATAAGCAATTCAACAATAATAGTTGGAGCTTTCAATCTCCCATGCTAAATAATTGATAAAATAACTAGACAAAATATTCATAAGAAATATAAGTTTTCAATAATGCTATAAACCAAATAGTAGGCCTAAAAGACATTTATAAGTTACTCTATTCAACATCAGAATATGTTTTCCTTGAAATAACACATGGAGCATTCTTATGAATATACCATAAGTTAGGCCATAAAACAAACATTAATTAATTTTAAAGATTGAAATTATATATGTTTTCCAACAGGGATGGAGTACAATTAAAAATTAATAGCAAAAGGAAATTTGGGAGCTTCAGAAATATATGAAAGTTAAAGAACACGCTTCTAAATAACCAATGGATTAAAGAAGAAATTACAAAGAATATTTAAAAATACTTTGAGATTACACAATGTACCAAAACTTATGGAAATCAGCTAAAACAGTGCATAGAGGAAATTTATAGCTATAAACACCTATACGTAAAAAAAGAGAAATCGCAAATCAGTAACCTAATCTTCTACCTTTAAACTAGAAGAGTATACTAAACCTGCAGCAATCAGAATAAAAGAAATAATAAAGATTAGAGTAGAGATAAATGGAATAGAGAGTAGAGAAAAATCAGTGAATCCAAAAGTTGGTTCTTCATAACATCAACAAAATTAACTCACATTCAGGTAAATGGACTGGGCAGGAGAGAGAAGAGGAGCAAGAGAAAAGAGAAGAGACAGAGAGAAGAAAGACACCTCACATTACCAAAATTTAGGATGAAAGAAAATACATCAAGACTGATCTTATAGAAATAAAAGAAATATAAGGGAATCCTATGAACAACCGTATATCCACAAATTAGATAGCCCAGATAAAATGACAAACTTAGGAAATCTGAATCTATCTATAACAAGTAAAGAGAATGAAGTAGTACTTTCAAAATTCCTCACTGAGAAAAGTGTGCTCCTTTCTGGTGATTCTTTGCTCAATATTACTAGTTCTTCAACCAAATGCATAGATTAGTACTCAACAGAAGACTCGAGGGAAGTCCTCTGCAGTTCTGACTCTTCTCTGTACAGCTCCCGCCTTTCTGTTACTATATCCTGAAAATTCTAGCCTCTTCTACTCTGAACTCTGTTTCCTGAACTCAGGGAGACCTCTCCCTGGGCTGTGACCTTGAAGTGCTCTCCAGGTAGTGAGCTGGGCATTCATAGGGCTCACATTATTGTTTGCCTTTTCTTGTGAATCATCCTCCCAGGCTAACTCTTGTCTAATATCTAAAACTGTTAATTTCATACATTTTATCCAGTTTTATAGTTGTTTAAGGTAGGAGGGAATTTTTGGTTCCTGTGATGGTTGTAATGATTGGAAATGGAAATCTTTAGTGATATCATTTTTTAGCATAAAATGATAAAACACTTATTTAAGAAAATGTGGAAATTCCTTAAGCATAAGGAAATAAAAGCAAAATGTCCATTGATTATTCACCAAACATGTGGCATCTGGGTATTTTTTTTCCAAGTATTGTTTCCTATAATTAGCTTGCTTTATTTTGTTTTCAAAATGAATAAATAGATGCAGAACTTAAAAATAAAAGTTTAATACGTCTTTCTTATTATCTTATAATCACTTTTCTATGTTCTTCCTTATCATCATTTATAAAACCTGGACAATATTCCAACATATAAATGTGTGTATGGCAGGTTACTTAACCTTCCCTCTGCAGATGGACATTTAACTAGTTCTCAGTTTTTGCTATTATATTTGCTGAATATTTTTATACAAGTATTTTTGTTTAAATTTGACTGATTTACTTAGTTAACATTAGAATGACAGGATATAAGTATTGTGAGTTATTCAATTCATTTTGCCAAATTGATTTCCAAAGGATTGTATTAATTTAAAATATTTTATTTGCAACTCCACATACAAGTATGGAGTATTTATTCTCCATCACTCATTGTGTTGGTTATGTAAGATGAATAAGACCCTGACTCAGATCTAGGAACTTACAGCCTTCTAGTTGTGGAGACAAATATGTAAATGGGTAAATATCACAAGGCATTATGGGGGCTGTATAGACGTGTGAACATGATGCAGCAGGCTGTTTAGGAAAGAGAAATGTGTCGACTTCATTTCACATGGAATCAGATACACAGTAGTCATTTAATGAATAGTTGCTGAAAGAGAGAGAACACTCAGTTAAAGGAGTGACTACTCAATCCACTTAATAACTTATTTAGAACTTTTCCTTAGTGGAACCTGTGATTATTCCTTTGTATATTCATTTAACAAATGTTTTTTGGCAGTGTGCCAGGGACTGTGCTAAGTGCTATAAGAACATCACAGCTACTTTCCTATGGAATTTGCTGCCTGGAAAGGAAGACAGATAATAAACAAGTAATTAAAATAATGGAAGACATAGGATAGTATAAGCATAAATAATAAGAGTGAGTCACTAAGCATAGGGGTCAGTGGGGACTTCCCATAGGGAGTGACAGTTAAGGCATGACTTGAAGGATAAATAAGTTAGTTAGAAAAAACAGGAAAGTGAAAAATGATTCCAGGCAATGGCAACCATGTCATTCATCTACATGCAAACAAATGCTTGTCTTATGTTTGAGGTGCTTTAAAGGCAGTTTATTTGCTCAGATATTTCACATCCTCCTGCCCAGTAGTATGGTTTATATGGTTCTTGGCTTTCTAAATCTTTTCTTTTATGAATAGTACAAAGCTTCTCCCTCGAGCTGATCCATATTCAAATTTGATTAGGTCCTAGTACAAAGGGTTTAAATGTATTGCTTTCAAAACCACCCCATTTGATAAGCAATGTTGTGTTCTTTCTATAGCTAAGGAAAATGAGTCATAGGCCACAATGGACAGATCTTGAGGCAGATCTGAGCTGAAATCAAGGCCTGGCTCCTTACTGGCTGAAAGACCTGAGGGAAACCACTTCACTTCTGGGTTTCCACCTCTGGGCCTGTGAAGTGGTGTTCCCATGCCACCCAGGATTACTACAAGAGCAACTTGCGGTAATAAATGTGGAGTCTCTTGCACTGAGTAGGCAGCCTGCAATTCTGAGTTCTTTTCCACGTCCTAAATGACCCATGCATAAAAGCATCAATGTTAACAGATTGAGTGGTTTTTCTGGTCCCTCTCTTTCTGTCATCTGTGCCTTTTTGATGCCTTTTAATTATTTCATTGTTCAGCAAATATGCCTTGAGCACCTACTATGTCCTCCAGCTCCAGCCTTCCCTGAGAATTGACTACTTCTGAAATTAGAGAGTGAAACATGCTGAACACAAGGCATGGGTGCACATCTCTGAGGGAGGACCGCAAGGCCTGCCTTGCTGTAGAGAGTACTTGACTGTGTAACCACCCTTTACCCTGCTCTGAGCACCATCCTCCTCACCTGTCATTCAACTTGCAGAAGACCCTGGGTACGCAGGAAGCCTTGCCCTCTGCACAGATAGTGAGGCCTTGCCACGATTGCTCCTGAAACAGCAGAGGACACCAACTTCCCCTGCAGCATTACCCCAAGAAGAAGGAAGACCTGTAAACTGAGGGTGTTGGGAACCGGACTGTCTGCCAAGGAGCTGTGGAATCCACTCCTAGAGAGTACTGAGACGAGAGACATTCTTCCAGGCTGGCTCACACACTGGAGCCACTCATCACAACAGAGGGGATGGCCCACCCAATTCCCTGGCTCTGGTCCCCTGTGAGTCCACGCTGTCTTCCGCCTTTGGGGGGGAGATTGTAGCACACATCCCTACAACGTTACATCATGTCCTGAAGTCAAGGGCCGCCAGTGAGTTTTTGCTGGCCAAGTCCTCCTCAGGGCAGGACTTGGTGTTCTTGACACAAAACATCTGTCTTGGGAGGCACAGTTGGGAAAGAATGAAGGATTTTTCTGGGAGCCCAACTGGCTCACTGAGCAAAGGCCAGGAGGCATTTGGTGAAGTAGCAGAAGGCTGTGATATATAAACAAGATGTGAGTGTGCCTCTCAGGAGTGACTGTGTGTCTACAGAAATGAACCACAGGCTGCCTTTTTCCTCAGGCATGGGAAGGGAAAAGGAGCCCACTAATCCATGTGTGTTTATTTGTTTGACTCAATGGATAAACAGATCCATATCTGTCTGTCTGTCTGTCTACCTATCTATCTTGCTCTGGCATATAAATGAAAATCCATGAATATCAACCTTTTCCCAGCACGGCTTGCTGTTTGCACAGAACTCACCCTTTGTAGTGCTGGTTTTCTTCCGTCAAATGCCCCAATGTCCTAAAATCAGTTTATCTATGGGATGTTTTCCCAAAGATGTGAATAGCAGCACAAAAAGCAAATGAACCTCCTTTTGGCTTTCTGTATTTCTATGGGGATAGAGGAGTTGTGTACTAGAGCCTATATAAAAGAAAAAGCAAGAAACATGGGGATAGTCTATTTCAAGTAACCAGACTGCTACATTTGATGGAAACTTTAGGAAGCAAGTCAGAGGATAACAGCTCAAACTGTAAGAGGAAAGGTTACTAAAAAACTTAAATGCTCTTTATCAGAAATTCTGTCCTGACCTCACCAGCTTTGGAAGATCCATGACTGGCGGGACTCGTCAGCTGGAGAGGACAATCCAGGAACAACATGAGGAAACCTTAGGAAAGGTCCTTCTACCTCCCTGGACCTCCTGAGGTAAAAGATGGAAACAGTCTGAAGATGCAGTTGATTTTCTCTTCCGAGCTTCTTTGTTCATTGTATTTTGATCTCAAGCCAGGACAACAGGGAGAAAAAGTATCACTGAAAGGTTTACCATGAGGCTGGCTACTTAGGATTTGGGAAAACATATATGCTGCATGTGCACAAAAGCGTGTGTGTGTTGGGGGCAGGGTGCTCATGCTAGTTATCTCAAGGCAACCAGATCACAGCTAATCATCTTTCCAGAACTGGCTCCAATAGAAATCCCTTCTTTTTGTCTGAGGCCTTTGCCAGACTCTCTCCCTGACACCCATACCAGGTGGAATCTATCTCTGTGTCCCCACATCATACATTTGCACAACTTTTATGCCATCTAGAACTCTGATAATTGTGAGGAACTGTGTCTGACTCTTTTTGGATCCAAGTGTCTAACATAATCCCTGATACATAATACAGAATCAAGTTGAATTAACTAATGTATGTATATGCAACTTACTTTCTCCATTTGTAGATTAATATACAAATAAAAAATTATTCCATATCTTAGTGTTGTAAGAATCATCACCTTCATGTGAGATATAGTAGTGTCAAAGACATACTGTAAGTCAGTGTTTCTCAAGAAGATATTATGATTCGTTTAGTCTGAGATAGACATGTTTTTTGCTTTGTTTTTACACTCTCCAGATGACTGAAATGTACTGCTAGAATTATACAATACTAATTTAAAAGGAGACAGATTTTTCGGGAGGGTGGGAGAGTCAACTTTACCAATTTTTCCTCTTTACTATGATTCTTGTGTTTCAAAAAATCTGCCCAAACCAAACTTTTAGAGAATTTATTTTCATTTTTTTTTCCTGGAAATTTGATAGTTTGGCATATTTATTGAGATGTAAGATCCATTCCAAATTGATTTTTATGTTTGGTGTGGGGTAGGGGTCCAGGATCATTTACATACAATGACTTAATGCAATCAGATGCACTTATTTTACATGTACAGTTCAATGAATTTTGACTAATTTATGTACCCATGTCACCACTACAATCTTGATATAGAACAATTCTATCACCCCCAAAGTCCTTCTGTTTCACTTTATGGTCAACTCCTTCATCCTCTGACTGCAGGCAATAACTGATCTACTTTCTGTCACCTGGGTTAGTTTAGCCAGTGTATGGACTCATACACAGTGTATGAAATCCTACGTGTGTCTTGCTTCTTTACTTGTTATAAATGTTTTCTAGATTTATTAATGATGTGGTATCCATCAGTAATTCATTTCTTTTCATTGCTGAGTAGTATTCCATTGTGTGGATACAGTACAATTTGTTTACCCATTCACCTTTTGTTGGTCCTTGTTTCTAGTTTATGGTTCTGATAAATTAGTTACTATAAATATCATGTACAAGTCTTTATACAGACATATGTTTTTCTTTTTCTTGAGTACTTTGAATTAGATTGCTGAGTCACACAGTAGACGCATGTTTAACATTATAAGAAATAGTCTGTTTTCCAAAAGTAGTTATGACATTTTACATTCTGATCAGCAATTTATGAGACCTACAGAGTTTTAAAATATATTCTGGATACATATCTTAAATCTAATATATGCATTGCAAATGCTTTCCTCCAGTGTGTGGATTACCTTTTTATTTTCTTAATAGCAACTTTTTTTTTTTTTTTTTTTTTTGAGTTGGAGTCTCACTCTGTTGCCCAGACTGGAGTGCAGTGGCCGCTCCCGGCCACCGCAGCCTCGACCTGCTGGACTCTGGCGATCCTTCCGCCTCAGCCTTCCAAGTAGCCGGAATTACAGGCGCGCGCTACCACGCCCGGCTAATTTTTTTTATTTATTGTAGAGAAGAGGTTTCACCTGCCCAGGCAGGTCTCGAACCCGTGGGCTCAGGCAATCCACTCACCTCAGCCTCCCAAGGCGCAGGATTACAGGCTGAGCCACCGAGCCCGGCTATTAGCAACTTTTGAAGAAAAAAGTTTTGACTTTTTGAAATCCAATTCTTCATTGTTTGTGCTTGATGGTTTGTGTTTTTTTCCCAAGAACTCTTTGTTTAATCCAAGGCTGCTAAGATTTTTTCTATGTTTCCGTATAGAAGTTTTATAATTTTAGCTTTATGCTTAGATTTATAATCTATTTTGAAGTATTGTGTGAGGTAAGAATTAAGGTACATTTCCTTCCATCTGATATCCAGTTCTTCCAACACAATTTGTTAAAAATATTCTCTCTTCCCATTGAATTATGTAAGCACATTTTTCAAAAGTCAATTGTGTATGTGTGAGTTCGTTTCTGGATTTTCTATTATGTTCCACTAATCTGTATGTCTGTTTTTTTATGAAGGTCCCATTATCTTGATTTTAATAGCTTTATAGTAAGACTTGAAATCAATCCTTAAATGTTGTTGTACTTTTTCAAAATTTTTTGGGCTATTCTGTTTATTTGCATTTCTCTATGCATTTTAGAATCAGCTTATATTTTGATTGGGATTGCATTGCCTTTATGAATTAATTTCAGAAAAAAATGAATATGTTAAAAATATGACATATTTCTCCATTTATTAAGGTCATCTTTAATTTCTTTCAGCATTATTTGATAGTTTTCAGTGTAGAAGTCTTTCCTATCTTTCATTCAGTTTACTTTTAATACCTTATGTTTTGTGGTGTTGTTATAAGTGGAATTGACTTTTTTAAATTAAACTTTTTATTATGAAATAAATACAAATTGATATGCAACTTAAGAAATAATACAGAGATAGCTCATATACCCTTTACCTAAGTTTTTCCTACATTGCAAAACTGTGGCATAAAATCAATCTGATAAAGAGCTTCTACAAAAGGTTTTTTGTAGAAACTCTTTACCAGATTGAACATCTTGAAAAAAATCACGTGGCATAAAATCACAATCAAGATATTGACATGGATGGAGTCGAGGCCATCCACGTCGAGGACATCACCATAAGAATCCTTCAGGTGACCCTTTTGTAGCCATTCCAACTTCCCTTCTGCACCCACCCACTCCTAGGCCTTGATAAGCACTAATTTGTTCTCCATTTCTACAATTTCATCATTTAAAGAATGTTATACAAGTGGAATAATAAAGTATATAACTTTGGGGAATTACCTTTTTTCACTCAGCATAATTCTTTAGAGATTAATCCAGGTTGTTGTGCGTATCAATAGTTTGTTCCTTTTATTACTGAGAAGCTTCCATGGTATGAATGTACCATGGTTTTACTTGTGTGTTTGATTTTTTTCTAGCCACTCACCCACTGAAATACAACTGGGTTGTCTCCAATTTGGGCTATTACAAATAAAGCTACTATAAACACTCATGCACACATTTTTATATGGACATAAGTCTTTACTTACCTGGGATAAATGCTCAGGAGTACAATTGCTGGGTTGCTGGTTAAGTTTTTCTAAGAAATTGCCAAACCGTTTTCCATCGTGGCTGCACCATTTTACATTCTTGCCCGCAAAGCATAAGTAATTTCCATTCTCTGCATTCTCACCAGTATTTGGTTTTTCATTATTTTTAAATGTTAGCTTTTCTGATAGGTGGGTAACAATAGCTCATTGTGGTTTCACTTTGCACTTCCTTACTAGCTAATAATTTTGAACGTTTTTTCATATGTTCATTTGTCATCTGTATATCCTCTTGGGTGAAATGTCTTTGTATCTTTTGCCCATTTTCTAATTGGATTGTTTGATTCTTTTTTAATTGCTATGTTTTGAGAATTTTTGAATATTTTCTAGATACTAGTCCTTTGTTGGATATGTGGCTTGCAAATATTTTTATACAGTCTATAGCTTATCTTTTGCAGAGCAAACATTTAATTTTGATGAAATCCAATTTGTTAATATTTTCCTTATAAGGGTCATGCTTTTGGTGTCAAGTCTAAGAATTCTTTGCCTAGACTTAGATCCCCCAAATTTTCTCTTACCTTTTTTCTGAGTTTTATTGGTTTATGCTCTGATTTAAGTCGTTGTGTATTTTGTGTTGATTTCTGTATAGGGTGGAGATTTGGTTTTTTGCCTATGGATATCCAGTTGCTCCAGCACCATTTGTTAAGAAGGAATCTTTCTTCCATTGAATTGCTTTTGCACTCCTCTCAAAAGTCAGTTGGGCATATGTGTATTTGTGGGGGTCTATCTTTGGCTTCTGTCTCATTCCATTGATCTATGTGTCTCTTCCTCCATCAATACCATACACTCTTGATTACTGAAACTTATCCTAATTCTTGAAATGGGGTAGGCGGAATCCTCCCATTTCATTCTTCTTTTTCAAAATTGTTTTAGCTCTTCTAGTTCCTTTGCCTTTCTGTATACATTTGTAAATACTCATTTATTTATTTTAAAAAATCTCACTGGGATTTTGATAAAAAAACGCATTAATTAATTATACCAGTTTGAGGAGAATTGACATCCTGTCTTTTCATTTATTTTGGTATTTAATTTCTTTCATCGGCATTTTGTAGTTTTCAGCATACAAGTTGTACATGTTTTACTATGTTTACACATACATATTTTATTTCAGAGGCACTTGTAAACGGCATTGTATTTTTAATTTTACTATCCAAGTATTCATCGATGGCATATCAAAATAAAATTGATTTTCGTATATTTATTTTGTAACTGACTCTGCTGGGCTCAATTATTAAGTCACAGAGGTCTTTTTGTAGAGTACTTGGCATTTTCCACTTAGACAATCATGTCATCTGAAAATAGGGATAATTATATTTCTTTCTAATCTATATGCCTTTTATTTTTCTCTTCTTGCCTTATTGTACTGGCTACAACTCCCAGCAATACATTGAATAAGAGTGGCAAGAGTAGATACACTTACCTTTTTTCTAATTTAAGTGAAAAAATATTCCGTTTTTTACTGTAAGTGTAACGTTAGCTGTAGGGTTTTTTTTGTAGAAGCTCTTTATCAGATTGAACAAATATCTCTATTCCTGTCTGAGTATTTTCATGATAAATGAGTATTGAATTTTGTCAAATGCTTTTTCTGTATGGATTGATATAATCATGTTATTTTTTCTTTAGCTTGTTAACATAGTGATTTACATTGATAGTTTTGATTTTCAAACATTGAGTCATTTGTGTATTCCTAGCATAAACCTCACTTGACCATGGATTATAGTTATAAATGTGTATGTATAAAGTTTTAATATTGCTGAATTCGATTTACTTCTATTTTGTTAAGAATTTTTTCATATGTATTCATGAAGGATATTGGTCTGTAATTTTCTTTTTTTTTTGTATAATCTTCTTTTAAAAATCAGAGTAATAATAGCTATACAGAATGAGTCAGAAAGTCTTCTCTTTTCTTCTATTTTATAGAAAAGATTGTGTAGGAGTGGTATTAATTCTACTTTAAATGTTCAGTAAAAATTTCCAGTGAAACCATCTGGGTCTGGAGATTTCCTCTTAGAGGTTTATAAATTATGAATTCAATTTCTTAATAGTTGTAGTTTTATTCAAATTATGTATTTCATATTGATGAGTGTGGTAGTTTGTGTTCTCTGAGAAAGTAGTCCATTTTGTTTAACTTGTTAAATGTATGTATGTAGAACCATATGTAGTATTCTCTTATTAATTTTTGTTGGCTGCAGAATCTATAGTGCTATCCTCGTTTCAGTTTTTATAGTGGTAATTTGTATTTTTACTCTTTTTTCTTTCTCAGTCTAGTTAGAGATTTACCAATTGTATTGATCTTTCCAAGGAAATAGGCTTTTTGCTTTGTTGATTTTCTCTATTTTTTGTTTCTGATTTCCATAGATTTCTGCTTTTATCTTTATTATTTTTTTCCTTCTGCTTGCTTTGAATTTATTTTCTTTTATTTTTCTAGGTGTTGAGATGGGAGCACAGATAACTGATTTCAGAACTTTTCTCTTTTTAAAGTATGTGTTTAGTATTATAAAGTTCACTCTCAACACTATTTTAGCTGTGTTATACAAATTTTGCCACATAGTATTTTTATTTTTATTCTGTTGGATGTATTTTTTCATTTTCCTGAAACTTCTCTTTGATCCATGTATTATTTATAAGTGTGTTGTTTAGCTCCTAAGTGTTGGAGGTGTTCCTGTTATGCTTCTGTTATTAATTTCTCATCTGATTTCACTGTGGTCAGAAAATACATTCAATGATTTCAACTCTCAAATTTGTTGAATTTTGTTTTATGCCTAAAATATGGTTTGTCTTGATATTGTTATGGAGGGACTTGGAAAGAATGTGTATTCTTTTGCTGTTGGATAATAATCTATAAATGTCAATTAGATCTTGTTGGTTGATGGTGCTGACTTCTTCTATATAGATACTTGCTGATTTTCTTCTGTCTAGTTGTTCTATCAGTTGTTGAGAGATGTATTGATGTCTACACTGTTTTAGACAAATTACAGACTTTTCTATTCCTCCTTTCTGTTCTTTTGGGCTTTGTTTCACCTATTTTTGTGGCTTTGTTGTTTAGTGCATACACGTTTAAGGTTGTTATGTCATCTTGGTGGACTGACTCTTTTACTATTATACAATGTTCCTTTATATTTCTGGTAACTTTTTTGTTCTGAAGTTTACTTTATCTTATAGTAATATAACCAGTTTTTCTTTCCGTTGATTAGTGTTTGCATAATACTTCTTATTCCATTATTTTACTTTCAACCTGCCTATATCATTCTTTTTTTTTTAGAAAGCAGGATTTATTGAGAGGATAGAAAATCTCCCAGAGTGGGAGGGTATCCGAGGGGGTTGCCCATATCATTATATTTTAAAAGAGTTTCTTGTAGACAGCATAGAGTTAGGTAACATTTTAAAATATGTTACACACTCCAACTTCAAATAGAGCTAAGTAACTCGGCAGAACCAGTAAATGACCCTAGAGCATATTCTTAATGCATTTACTTCACCAAAGCACATCTACCAAAAGCCTCCGGATTCCTTTCTTGACAGGAGAGATACCTTTCCAGGACATTTCCAAGATCCATACTTAAAATATCTTAGGTGTAGCCTAGTCATCATAATGTGAGAGATTGGTCCACTTAACTTAGAACTGTGAGGAAGTTCTCCATGTTTGATTTTAGAGAGTTGTAGTGAAGGGTAGAAAGTTGAATGCAGTCTCACAGATCAACTCGTTATTCTTGCTTTATTTGCAAGTATGAAACCTTACTGCCCTTAAGGGTACCTTCATGTAAATCCTCCTTAGTTAATAAAAAAGTTCTATCCTTTCTTCGTAATAGTCTTTTCTCTCTTCCCTCCAGCAGTTCCTGTCTCTTCTCTCACTCCCGACATCTTTGTCTGCCTTTTATTCCTGGGTTCTGGGCCTTCCCATTGCCTCTTTTTATCTTGAAAATCTTCAAGCTTTCAGCATGCTGTATGAGTCACAGTTATTTTTCTCCCACCCATTTTAGGGTATAAAGACTTACCAGCCCTGTGGACGGAAGTCTGAAAGGACATAAGTCATTTTTACTCTGGGTGGAAGGATATTTTCATTTTTCTTTTAAAATTTCCATTAAAAAATTAAATACCCTGCCTGAATAGCTCTGGAAATATTAGAAATATTATTTTTAAAAATAAGTTTTTCTCCTTCCAGAATTTTGAATTCACCATCTAACTCTTTTCTGTATATTGAACCTTGGGAAAGACCATGCCCATCTTACCCATGACTCTTCCTAATTCTTGTTTTGTTTTATTCCTGATGTAGAAGATAGGGGCAATAGCAATTCAGGTTCACTTCACTTCGCTCTCTGAATTTGGTACCTTCTCTTATCTTGTGTCCTTTGGTGGGTTCTGTTAAACCATGATAGACTTGCCTTGGTATGTCCCATAAATCTACCCAGTGGTCAAGTAACAATTAAATCTCCCATCATCTAAAAAGAAGTCTTAACTATCAAGAGGAAGACGGGGCATAGGATAGGGCATGAATTCCACTTGGAGCTACTAAAAAAGAGAGGATAAGTTGAAGGGAACTAGTGTGAGCCCTGAAAGAGACCACAGGAAACCACAGTTCTTGGATTTGTAGCCTAGAGTCTAAAATCTTGCTCTGACCCGAAAATGCCCCATTTTACTCATTCCACCCACAGACAGTAAGTTCCAAATTACTGGACACATTCTTAAAATTCCAACCCTACTGAGGCTGCTGCCTGAAATGGAATTGCCCAGAGAACCCAGAAGCAGGAGAGGCAGGAAGAACAGAGCAGAGCAGGGAGGACCTCTGGCTCTGAAGCAATGTCTGGCTTCCTGGCTTTAACGCCTTAACAGTCCCTCAGCTCTCTGACACTCGCCCTGATCTCCATCTCCTTCCTTACATTTCCAGTCACAGGGCTTTCGCCTCTTTCCTTCTCTAAACCTCTCATCTACCATCATGACCTGGATCCCCCGGGCTTCCCAAACCATGACCCCTTTCTGGCTGGGCTGAGCTCATCTCAATTCCTGGCACACCGTCCACCTCCCAACCAAAGAAGGGATTTTGAACTTACGCATGACCCACCTTCCATGGATACTGTGAGGTTAAAATGAGCTAAAAGGACATTCTTAGTAATGGAGGTAGAGGTAGAGATACTTCGTAGAAGTAGTCATTGCTAGGACTGAGTAAACAGCAACTGACTGCCAAACTCAGAAGAGTCTTGAGCTCTTTAAATTCATTAGCTCAGAACCAGTGGCATGAATATAAATTTTATCCTCGGACTTGGAGTGCAGGAGACTAAAGGTCCCAGGAAGCCCAGCTCAAAGACCCAGTCACAGACCTGCATCTATAACTCTTCAGCAGTTGTTAAAAATGTTTCTGCTTATTCAGCAAGGCACATTTACTGGGGGATTAGGAGAACTCATAAAACATTGCACTCTATTCAAAGTCTTCTTCAGATAAACTCCTAAAGCTTTGAAGTATCCACTCACCAGGGATTTTTCATTACTCCTTATCCTCTTGGCAAGGTGCCTATGTGTGTGTGCGTGCTATTTTTTTTTCCTGGGGTCTTGATAGAGCTAACAATCTATCCATACATCAGTGATGATGGGAAATATTTTTATTCTGGTGTCTATCAATACAGAATATTCAGTCATTCCATGTAGTTTCATCTTTTTTCAGTAGTGTGGTATGGTGGGAAGGACACTGAACTGGGATTCAGAGAATTGACCTCTAACTGACCTAGATACACCAACTAGGTATATAACCTTGGGCAAGTCGCTTCTCTTTCCAGGCCTTAGATTCATCATGTATAAGGAAGAGACAGATGGGTTCCAAGCTTCCCTTTAGCCCTGGCTGACTTGATTTTCAGCTGAAGACTTGGTCAAAGACAATGCTTCCCTAACTCCCAGCAGGACCTGGGGAGCCTTCATAGGACAGCAGAGCATTCAGAGAGATAGACACAAAATTTCTTTTTTCAACGTGATCCGTGGACCATTAAGCAGTCTTTTTTTTTTTCACACACACATGACCACGCACACATGTTCATCCTGAGCTCATGAGTTTACATAAACTCCGAGGATTTTTCTTTAAAACTGAGAATGGCTTTAGAGGTCACCTCATCCTGGGCTTTCAGTCTCTTTATAGGCAGCAGACTCTTTTGGTCAACGAAATTTTGTGCAGACTCTAAACACAAATAAAAGACAAAAGTAGAGCTCTATCTATAGGAACCCAGAAGACAGGACTCCATCTGTTTCTAGGTCCTTCTCTCTTCCCACCTGCCTCCCACCTGGGCCTCTAAGACTCTCCACAAAACCCAGAGCTTCTTGGCTGCCAGATGAATGGTTCACAGGGAGCAAACGAAGGCTCAGACAGGCAGGAACTTGCTCAAGAGCAGACACTCAACTGGTGGAAGAGCTGGCAGGTTCGAATGCCTGTTCTGGGACATAATTCTTTCCATCATCGCTATTATGCATTCTCTGAGGATGGTGGGAGTTTAAAAGTTAATAATAGTCATGACATCCTTTGTGTTAACATTCAGGAGACTATGGGCATCTCTCTCTGACTCAATACCCAGGTACTGAGTACACAGGTACTCTTTTTTTTTTGAGACTTTGTCACCCAGGCTGGAGTGTAATGGCATGTTCACAGCCACCACAACCTTGACCTGCTGGGTTCAGGTTCCTTTCATCTCAGCCTTCCAAGTAACTGGGCCTACAGGTGTGTGCCACCACGCCCAGCTAATTTATTTTTTATTTATTCTTTTATTGTAGAGACGAGGTCTTGCCAAGTTGCCCAGGCTGGTCTCAAGCCCCTGGGCTCAGGCAATCCTCTTGTCTCCACCTCCCAAAGTGCTGGGATTGCAAGTGTGAGCCACTGTGTCCAGCGCGGGTTATTTTTTTTATGAAGACAAATATGGCCTTATTCTATCACTCCAAACGTGATTTTTAAACTAACTTATATATTTTGTTGCTGTTGTTTACAAGTTCATTTCACCTCATGCCAGTTAGGGTGGCTATCATCAAAAAAGTTAAGAGATGACAAATGTCAGCAAGGGTGTAGAGAAAAGAGGACCATTGACACTGTGGGTGGGAATGTAGATAAGTGCAGCCATTAGAGAAAATGATATGGAGGTTCCCCCCAAAATTAAAGATAGAACTATCATATGACTCAGCAATTCCTATCCTGGAGATGAGATCACCACCTGATAAAGATATCTGCACTCCCACGTTTATTGAAGCATCATTCACAACAACCAAGATATGGAAACAACCTAAGTGTTTATTGATGGACAAATGCATAAAGAAACTGTGGCATGTATATACAATGGAATACTATTCAGCCTTAAAAAAGGAGATCCTGCTATTTGTCACAATATAGATGGACCCAGAGGCCATATTGCTAAGTTAAATAAGCCAGACACAGGAAGAAAAATATTGCATGATCTCACTTACATGTAAAATCTATGCCAAAACGAAAGTCAAATGTACAGAGAAAGAGAATAAAACAGTGGTTACCAGGGGTTGGAAGAAGGAGGAGTCAGTGGGGAGATGTAAGTCAGAGGACACAAAGTAACAAATATGTAGAATGAATAAGCTTAGAGGTCCAGTGTACAACATGAGAATTATAATTAATAGAGTTGTACTGCATTTGGGATTCCTACTAAATAAGTAGATTTGAGCTGCTCTTGCTTTTTTAAAAAGTGAGATGTGAGATGATAGATAGATATGTTCATTTGCTTCATTATAGTAACTATTTTCTATCTATATGTGTCCTATAACACCATGACATCATGTTGTATACCTTACCTGTATACCATAAAATGTATTTTGAAAAATAAATGCTATTGTGTGTCTTTAAAGAAAAAAGTTTGTTTCATATATAATTTTTAAATGATTCAGGAAGAGACAAAATGAAATGTTTTTATTTGCTCATTTGGGGAAATGTTCATGGGACCTCAGCACTGCTAGCAGAGTAAGCTCACAATAGCATACAGAAATATGAGGGCTCCTCGGCGTGACCCTGGTGTACAAAGATTTTTCTGGGAAAATCTGTATCAGCAATTATGGTTGTATAGCTCCAGGGTCCAGCTCGAGATTGCAAAATATTTCCCCTCTTGGACTTCAACTCAATAATAATTCAACAGTGTGACAACTCAGTAGGAAATGGACCTTGAACAAGGGTGATAGGCATCTTAACTTGGCCTGAGCTTCCTAGGAAGCTCAGTGGCAAAGTAAGTCATCATATCCTATGGCCTTCCTCTCTCACAAAAGAAACACTTGCAATGTGCAACCCAAGCAAATCTCATGCAAAACTTTGTTCCCACTTTTCATCTAAGTGGTCTCTGGCAGCTTTCATCCGTTCCTAATATTTTGTTTTGGTGGCAAACAACCTCTCCTGTCCATTTTATGGACATGTCGAATCACTGAGTATTAGAGTAAAATTGACTTCAGAAATCATTCAATCCAATCTTGTCATGTTATAGCAAAAGAGTCAGAGAGAGAGAGAGGAGAAGTGGACTCGTCCAAAGTCAGAGAGCAATTGAAGGGCAGATCTGGGGCATGAGCGGTGCTGCAGTCCTGATGTCAAGCCCTTTCCCACTGCCCTATGCTGATTCTTCTGAATTAGCCACAACACAATGAGTTCAGATGTTCCCCGGTGTGGCATTTGCAGTCAGATCACGGAAATTATTGAGCGCTTACAACATGCCAGGGAAACCCTTCAGTAGGCATATAGTCTGGAGGGGAAGACAGATATTAAATACACAATCTTAAATGATTAAATACACAATTGCAAATGTGCCAATCACTCAATGAAGAAGAATCAGCAGCTATGGGAGTGTTATATCAAGGGCTGACATGGGCTGTTTATGTCCAGAGCCAAATCTGATTGGTCAACCTTGTGACCTAGCAGTTTAATATGTTGACTCTTATCTTTCAAAGGTTGTTTACATAATGTGTGGGTTACTTAAACCATTGGATTCGGTCCCTCTTTGTGTCTTCTACCTAATGATTCTGCCTCCAGGGAGACAGGTACCGCGGAAGAACTAAAATTTCTATAAACAATCTTATTCTCTCTCGGAACTGCTTTGACCGGTGGAGTAGTGAAGTGGACATTTGTATTATCTGTGAGCTCCATGCATATATTCCCTGCTCAGGCCGGGGCATACTGGAGAGTTGCACCTGATATCCCAGGCATACACTTCTTAAATTCCTTACATTTATATTGAAACTAAAACAATGACTTCAATATTGATGGCAAATGTGATTCTGAATATGAATTCCTCCTCCTGTCGAATCCACTCTTCAACTCCCGCCAACACTTTAGCAAGCCATTCCTGTTTCAACTGCTCTCGCAAACACAGTCTCTACAGTGGAAGAAATCTTGTGAATCTTTCTGTAAAAGGTGCTCTCAAGCCCCAATCCCTTGTAATCCCAGGAGCATGTAAAGGAGAAGTAGTCAAAGAAAAACTTCTACACATTGGCCTTCCCATTGAAGAATGAATTACAGGACATTTCTCTAAATCAAGAAGGTGTGAATTTGGGGTCCGGATCACACTTGAGGCTGCCCTGAACTTGATCTAAGCCCCCCTGTGCCTCCTCCCAGTTTACTTCCTGTTCCTCCTTCTTTTCCATCTCACTCATGAGGTTTCTCTGAACCCCTTCCTTTTGTCTCCCGGCATCCCCAAGTCTATTCACATTGTTCTCTTCTTCTGTGATAACTCCCTCCTGGACTGTTCTGGCTTTCCCTGTGTCTTCATGGGTGGCCCTATTGTCTCCCCTTCCACTTGCCAGTCTTCTCCTCCCTTTCCTCTCCCTAACCCCAATCACGAGAGATGCACAAAATCTGGAACTATGCAGTCAAGGGGGAAAGAGCAAAGCTGTCTCTCCCGGCATTTCCTTCCCCTGGTCGGCAAGTGCCTCAGGGAGAGGGCGCTGGCTTGCCTGGCAGAAGACAACGCGTCCAAAGCAAGTTGGCTATGAGACAGCATTCAGCTTCAGTCAGTGCTTTCTCTCGGTTAAGAAATTGGGCCAAGTTTGGCCAAAGGCCCACTCAAAGTCCAGTTCTGGAATACGTGTCTGTTCCTCATCTCCGTCTACTTTCCCCAGAGAGCTCAGGAGGCCAGACAAGCTGTTCCCACACCGAGCTCTCATCGGGGTGGCTTGACATCGCTTTCCTCTCCAGGAAAAGAAATAGAGTTGAACTTTCCCTTAAGTAATAAAGATTTAGAATGAGGGATCAGTATCTCTTTTACAAAAAGTTTTACCGTGGAATGGTTTCAGTGGGACACACCTATGTTATGTTGAAAACCTAACTCAATTTGCAGATGCTTCTAAGCTACTTTCAGGAATGTATTCATTGCATAAAGTAAGGCCCACTATGCAAGCAAGTCATTGTCCAGGCAGAGAGAAGTCAGAGCCCGCCTTGCTGGATCACCTTGACTTTGTCTTGACCTTCTCCTTCGTATTGTCTTCATTTTTTCCTGCTCTCTTTTCTTGTTCTTCCCACATGTCTAAGGTGTGGCCACAAAACTGAACCAAGAGACTTGCTGGAATGTCACAAGGTAGGCATTTAACACATATTGTTAAAGTTATCTGACTTGGATCACATATCCAAATCAGTATTGTCCTCTAAAGTTGTCGGACTGAAATTGGTTGCAGTGATGTTGCTATCACTTAAAACCCTGTTTTAGAAAGTATCTCCTGGAATTACTTTGGAGTTGCCATCCAGATCCAGTTTATGAGCCAGACAAACAATTATAAACTCAGAGCGAGACCTTAAAAATCATCTGGTGTCCCCCTTAATTTTGTAAATCATGATTCTGAGCATGTAGACTTTGTACGTCTGTGCCTGTCTCTCAATCAAGTCGTTGTTACCTTAGTCTTTTGTAGAATAAACCAAAAAAAAAAAAAAATGGCAGCACTGTTCATCCATTAGTCATTTTATTAATAGACACAGATGTATTCTTGTAAGCCTGTAGACATTATAAAATAAGAGCTACCATTTATTAAACATGTCGTTAGGTGCCAAATCTGGGCCAACAAAAATCACCTACCAGTGATATCTACCAGGAGGTACACAAAGCTTTGAAATTCAAAGTGACATACTCAGACCCACACAGTTAGCATGTGGCAGTGGTGGAACTTGAACCCCCGTTTCTCTGCTTTCAAAGCCTGTGAACTTTTGAGAACTCCTGGTGCACTCAACAAGCCAAGGAGTTGTTTGTTAGAAGAATGTGAGGAATGGTCAGACACAGTCATTACAGTGAAACTAAGAGAGCTTCCAACTTTAAACAACGCATTGCTCACGAATCACACACCTACCCACACTTGCATACCTGGTTTACCAGAAGTTGTAGACTGTTAAAGCTAATGGGAAAGGGAGAGAATCTATTCCATTCCAAATCCTTATTTTTTAAATTTATTTGTTAAGAGACTAAGGTCTGGAGGGGTCTTGAAACTTGTCCCGAGCATCATCAGGGGTAAGCGGTGGTGCAAGGACTAAAGGCTTCCATCTCACGGCTGAAACTTTCTCCATCACACCACGTGAAGGACTCTCAGGGCCACGCCCTTGAACCCCAGGGCAACAACCAGAAGGTGTCGAGACTTCAGGACACCACCCCACTCAGGCACATCTCGGGGCCCTTTTCAATAAATTGTTATCGTGTACTGGGAAAAAAGTCTCTCCAAGACAACCCGCCCAAACATTACCCAACTTCTAAAGCTGATCATTTTTACATCTAGATCGGCCCATGGACACCTGAGCACAAGCCAACTCACTCAGAGTTACTGTTACTCGGGAAACTCTAACTCAAGACATTCAAAAAGAAGATCAGAAAGAGAGGAACAGGAAGGGTCCTGAAATCTCACTTCTCAAGCCACTTCCTTTTATGAATTAGGGCCCTGAAGCAGGGAGCAGTTTACCAGCTTACCCAAGTAAGAAGCGGTTAATTACAGGCAGATCCAGAAGATAACTGAAGATTACTCTTTCTGACTGACAACTCCCTGCTTTCTGCAGTGCTGCCAAGTTGCCTCTCACGCCTCATGTATCTAAGTAAAAAAGATCTTCGCCTGCCATGACTGGAATGCTTTTGACTGCTATGAAAAATCAAGTTTATCCTGCAAAAGCAAAAACTCGCTGCCACGCCAGAGCTGCTCTTGAGGTTTTGCTTCTTTTGGGGGCAGAGCAGAGTAGGAGCAGGCTGAACATGGCCATGAAGATGAAAGCCACATCACCAGGACAGGCATTGCATACTGTCGCGAGTCATTATATAAGAAGAGAATTTTGGTGGCTCAATGAGAGATCAGATTCCACGTACCAAGGTTTGCTATGGAATTTCTCTTCTGCAATCTTCAGTCATCCACCAGTTGATATGCAGTTGTGTATGTGTGTATGTGTGTGTGTGTGTGTGTGTGTATGCCAGAGTCTCATTCTGCTGCCCAGACTGGAGTGCAGTGGCATGCTCACAGCCACCACAGCCTTGACCCGCTGGGCTCAGGTGATCCTTCCTCCTCAGCCTTTCAAGCAGCTGGAACCAAGACGCATGCCATCACATCTGGCCAGTTTTTTGATTTATTATAGATACGAGGTCTTACCAAGTTGTGCAGGCTGGTCTTGAACCCTTAGGCTCAGGCAATCCTCTTGCCTCTACCTCCCAAAGTACTGGGATTACAGGCGTGAGCCACTGCACCCAGCTGATATGCTGTTTGTCAAGGCTTGGCTCCATGTGTAGCCTAAGCAAGTCACCAGGAGAATCAACAATAAAAAAGAGAATGGGCTTTGTATGCCATCAAGGGTCATCGAGTGACTTGTTTATGTTATGTTGTCTTCTCATCCAGGGGACAGTCAGCTTTTTAAGAACCAGGACCATGCCAGAGTCACTGATGGGTCCATCACTTAGCACAGGTTGGTTCACAGAATACTCAGTGAGTACGTAAGTAGATGAATTTCAGTTATGAGATAAAACAAATGACATAGGAACACAAGGTGCTTTGAGTCTTGCTCTAAAGATAATGCAAGCCCAAACAATTCTCAGCAAAAGAAACAAAGTGGGAGGTATCACACTTCCAGACATTAAACTTTATTATAAGGCTACCATAATCAAAACAGCCTGGTACTGGTACAAGAACAGGCATATAGACCAATGGAACAGGATAGAGATTCTGGAAGCAAAACCTCAATTTCTCAACCAACTCATCTTCGACAAAACCTCCACCATCAATGACTGGGGAAAGGAGAACCTATTCAGTAAATGGTGCTGGGAAAACTGGCTGATCACATGCGGAAGATTAAAACAAGAACGCTACCTATCACCACACACAAAAATCAACGCTAAGTGTATCAAAGCTCTAAATGTACAAACTTAAGAACCTTAGAAAATGCAGGAGACACCCTTAAGGAAATTGGAACTGGCAACCAATTCCTGATCAAAACTCCAAGTGCCCATGCCATAAGAGATAAGATAGACAAGTAAGACCTCATCAAACAGAAAAGCTTCTGCAAAGCCAAATAAACCTTAAAGAGAGTGGGGAGACAGCCCACAGACTGGGAAAAAATATTTGCCAATTGTATATCTGACAAAGGTCTAACATCTAGGATCTACAAGGAACTTAAACAAGCAGCCCTATTAAAAAGTGGGCAAAAGATATGAATAGACACTTCTCAAAAGAAGACATACGAGCAGACAACAGACACATGAAAAAAAATGCTCAGCTTCTCTGATCATCAAAGAAATGCAAATTGAAACTACACTGAGATACCCCCTAATGCCAATCAGGATGGACATCATCAGTAACTCAAAAAACAACAGATGATGGAGAGGATGTGGGGAAAAGGGAATACTTCTACACTGTTGGTGGGAGTGTAAACTAGTACAACCTCTGTGAAAAACAGTGTGGCAATTCCTAAAGATCTAAAAATTGATCTTCCATTCAACCCAGCAATCTTCCTTCTGGACATATACCCGGAGGAACCCAAATCATTCTATGAAAAAGATAACCTGCACACGCATGCTTACTGCAGCACTATTCACAAGAGCAAAAACATGGAACCAACCATGCTGCCCATCAAAAGTGGACTGTATTTTTTAAATGTGGTACATATACACCTGGAATATTACGCAGCCATAAAGAAGGACAAAATTATGAATTTCGCAACAACTTGGATGGATTTAGAGTCTATAATACTCAGTGATCTATCACAGAAACAAAGGACCAAGTACCACATGCTCTCACTCAGAAGTGGACTCTGAACAATTATCATAATACTATAAGAAAAGTATTGGCAGTAGCAGGACACTGCCTAGGGTGGGGGGGTGCACATGTCATCAACAAGGGTACCTAATCTCAAACCAGGTGATGTGGGGACCAAATTGAGGCCCAAACTTTACCTGTGCAATGACCATCTGTATGCCTAACCCTGAACTGTACCCCACATCTTTAAAATAAAAATAAAACTTAAAGATAATGCAGATAGCAAGTGCTGTTGGAGGTCAGAAGCTTTCTTTTGGAAGTGTAGGAACTCCACTGGGTTCAGAAGGATGTCTCGAATTTGGTCAGCCACTGAAGCTGAATTCCAGGCAGACAAAAATACTGGGAGCAAATAAACATAAATGGAAACTAAAAGAGTGGTAGGCACAACTAGGACATCGCTTGGCTGTGTAGACAGATGCCTTCAAATCAACTTGCCAGCCAGGCTCGGTGGCTCAGCCTGTAATCCCAGCGCTTTGGGAGGCTGAGGTGAGTGGATTGCCTGAGCCCACGGGTTCAAGACCCACCTGGGCAACTTGGCGAGACCTCATCTCTACAATAAGTCAAAAAATTCGCCGGGCATGGTAGCATGCGCCTGTAATTCCGGCTACTCGGAAGGCTGAGGCGGGAGGATCGCCGGAGCCCAGCAGGACGAGGCTGCGGTGGCCGGGAGCGGCCACTGCACTCCAGTCTGGGCGACAGAGTGAGACTCCAACTCAAAAAAAAAAAAAAAAATCAACATGCCCGCAAACGGAGGCCTCATTTCTCCACCCAAACTACTCCCTGACTCAACTGGGAACCCTGCAGTCTAAGCCAGGAACCTAAAAGTCATTTCTCTTTCCACCTCAACTAATCAGGCATTAAGTTGAAATCCATCTGCCTTATAAATATTCATTGGTTCTCTTTCCTTCTCTCCATGTGAACATCTATGACCCCAGCTTAAATTGGCACTGCCTGCCACATTGCCACAGTTTCTAACTGATCTCCTTGTCCAAATCACCTGCCCAATAATTTGCCTATTTAAGTATTTTCTCGTTCCAAAAAAAGTGATAAAAATCACTATACCCTAAGAGATACAGCATTGTACATATACAATGAATGCCAAAAAAAGTATACACATTTTAAGTATGATGTTTGCTCAAAAGGTGGCGTTAATCAAATGAATGCTAGCATTACCATTCGACAGGCAGGACAGTAAAAAAAAATGGCAGAAGCACGGTTGCGCGAACGTCCGTACATTGCTACTGTAATTCAATTCAACTTTGAAAAGTAATACATAGATAACATCTCTTACAATGTATGTATGTTTTTTTAGTACCTCCTGTATTTGTGGATGTGGATATATGTGTATATATGCATATATTGTATGTAGAGATGTGTTTAACCGTGGTCAGAATTGTTTAAATCATGTCTGTGCCTGTGTGTATATATATTCACACATACACACACACATATTTACACACACGCATAGTTATATATTTGTATGTGAGGGAGACCCCCAAAATGGAATTTATTTATAAAAAATTGTGTTTATTCTTACACATTCAAACTTTATTCAACTTCAAATTATTCTGTTTGATGTAATGTGTCTATGAGACAAATTTTCCACTGCTCAAGGCAGTTTTTGAACTTGTCGATTTTGATGACTTTTAGTGCTTCTGCTGTCTTTTGTTTCACCTTTCCCACATCAGCAAAACGTTTCCCTTTGAGGACTTTTTTCATTCAGAGAAGTAAAAAAAGTTGCTCAGGGCAAGATCAGGTGAATAGGGAGGGTGGGACACTGGGGTCATATCATTTTGGGTCAAAAACTGCTGAACAATCAGTGCAGTGCAAGCAGGTGCTTTGTCATCGTGGAAGAATCAGTCACCTGTTTGCAACAACTCCGTATGTTTCTTCCACAAATTCTGACACAACCTTCTCAAAACTTCCAGATAAAAACTTTGGTTGACCGTTTGACCCGGAGGAAAAAATTCTGAGTGTGCTACAAGGGACCCATCCTCCAAAAGATAATTTCGGATTTTTTTAAGGTTCCCCCTAGTACACACACACACACACACACACACACACACACACACACACACACAGTTGTACACACACACAAACACACACACACGAAGGGATGTCTATATCAGGGAGTCAGGAGAAAGAGGAAATAAGAGTGGAATAAGAGAAGACCAGATAAAAATTTAGGGCCCAAATATGTGTGCTATAAAGTTCCGCATGGTGGCTTAAAAAGAATCTGTAATGTTAGCTTTAATTTCCTAGTGGTCAACAACAACAACAACAAAAAAGATGAGTTGAGTTACCTAGCTTGCACTACCAATAAGATTGTTTTTTTGTTTGTTTGTTTCTGAGTGTCTCCCAGACTGGAGTGCAGTGGCACGATCACAGCTCACCACAGCCTCAACCAACTAGGCTCAGGCAATCCTTCCACCTCAGCCCCCAAGTAGCTGGGACCTTGACTGGCTAATTTTTTGATTTTTTGTAGAGACGAGATCTTCTTATGTTGCCCAGGCTGGTCTCGAACTCCTAGGCTCAAACAATCCTCCTGCCTTAGCTTCCCAAAGTGCTGGGTTTACAAGTGTGAACCACTGCACCCGGCCACCAACAAAATTTTAAAAATCATACTTTCTGTTAAGGAGAAGCAAAACATTTTTAGCAATAAGATATGAGAAGAATGTTTCTCTTGGGACATCTTAAAGGAAGCCTTGCCTGATGTAATGAACAAGACCTCAAGAAAATCCTTAAAGCAAATATGGCAGCAGCTGTATGAAAAGGCTGTCTATCTCCTGACACAAGCTTAATGCATAATACCAAAATACAATTTAAAATACAACTTCAAAGTGGATTTAAGCAATTCAGACCAAGTCTGCTGTTTCCAGTGGTCTCTCTTGATCCAGAGTGGGAGCACTGGTTCATTTGCACACTTACAGCATATGCTTTGGGAAACACTTTATGAATATTTGTTTGTATAATTGACTCCCTACTAAAGGTTAGCCCTATTCTAAAACAAAATTCTAAAAATGCTTTATTCCATGTTGTTTTTTGTGTTTTTAGTTGTTGTTTTTAGAGGCAGGGTCTCGCTCAGTTGCCCAGGCTGGCGTGCAGTGGTGCAATCATAGCTCACTGCAGCCTTGATCTCCTGGCTTAAGCAATCCTCCTGCCTCAGCTTCCTGAGTAGCTGGGACTAGAGGTGTGCACCGCCAGGACCAGATAATTTTTGTTTTATTTTAGTAGAGACGGGATTATGCTATGCTGCCAGGCTGGTCTTGAACTCCTGGCGTCAAGTGATCCTCCTACCTCAGCCTTGGCCTCCCAAAGTGCTGAGATTGCAGACTTGAGCCACTGCACCCAGACCTTTGTTCTGGGTTGCCTAATGTATTTAAAATATTCACAGAAAAAAAAAGACTAGAAATATTAACAGTGAACTTTGTGTGGTGGGTGTGTATATAACTTTTTTTCCTATTGTAGTTTATAGCTTTCTGAATATTTTAACAGAATTACTTTGGCTCCTGTGTTAAGCATAAACTGGGGTGGGGAAGGCAGAGGGAGGAAGACCAGACAGGAGGCTTCAGACTGGCTTCATTTTCAGCAAACTGAGAAATGGATATGATATTTATTTTTTAAATAAAAGTTTTTTGAAAGTACTGTACACCTTGTAACCTCAGCTACTTTAAAATATGGACACACAAAAAAACTGGAGGAATGCATTGCAAAATTCAGTTAATAATGGTTTCTGCATGATACGTTTATGTGTATTTTTCTTATTATTATGCTTTTGTAATATTTTCCAATGCTTCTACAATGCAATGTGCTTGCCTATAGTTTAAAAAGTTAAGAAAAATCGTTTTCTCAGAAGACAATTCTGAAACTGTTCTTACATAACAGGAGAGAACAATTTATCCGAAACTTGCCTTGTTACTTCTGCTTAAAAATCTATTAAGTGAGTCCCCACTGCCTATGAGATAAAATGCAGCTTCCTTAGCATGGTCTCAAGGCCCCTTGGGACTCTTGTCTAATTCTCCCAGTTTTTCACTTCTTAACGGATACTTTGGCAAGACCACAGTCCCCAGAGCTATCCAACACCTCAAGTCTCTATTTGTGCTGCGCTCTCTTCCACCCTCCCTGCCTTTCTTCCCTCCTCCTCTGAGCACACACTGCACTTAGCTAATGCAGTTGATCCAGACCAGTTGTCCTCTTTTCTGGGAAGCCTTCCCGGACCCCTCTTGTCTCCATACCCACCTCCAGTCAGTTTCCAGGCATGACACCTCCGTAACCCCTATCATGGTGAATTTAAATATGTTTACCTGTCTGTCTCCCACCAAGTGAGTCATTCGTCTTTGCTTATCCTGGCAAGAGTGTTGTTGAAAGTTACAGAGGTGTTCCGTGATCTTTCTCACACTAGATTATAAGAGGATCAAAGGCACCAGTCTCCCAGGTTCTTCCCAAGACCGCCTTTGCTGTATTCTGGGAAGAGACAGTGTCTCGCAATGATCAGATCTTTTGTGATGAGGCCGTGGTAGTCACGTGAGGGGTCTTTTCCTGGGCTATTGCTATCAATCCATGTTCTTAGATGTTGTATATGAACTCACAGAAACCTGACGCCCCAACTTCTCCATTTGACTTAAGGGGCGCTTGCTGTCCAGAGGATGTGACTGCCCTGGGTCCCAGAGCTGGTGGGCCATCTTTTGTGTCCTTTAATCCCAGTGCGTTTGCCACATCAGACCTAGGTAGGCAATTCTGAATGACTGTATAAACAACCAAGTTTTTTATTGATACATATTTGTACATACTTACAGGTTACATGAGATATTTTGTCATAAGTCTTTATTCTTTCTATTCTTTTGGGAAACTTTTTAGCCCTCTCTTCTAGCTGTTTTGAAATATGCAATACATTATTGTTATCTACGGTCACTCTTGTTATTGAGCATTACAACTTATTCCTTCTACTCAACTGTATGTTGACTCTCATTAGCCAACCTCTCCTTATCCCTCACCTCTGCCACACACACCCTTCCCAACCTTTGGTGTCTGTCATTTTACTCTCTGCCTCATGAAATCAATTTTTGAATTCCCACATATGAGTGAGAACATTGATATTTGTCTTCCTGTGCCCGGCTTATTTCACTTAACAGAATGACCTCCAGTTTCATCCACGTTGCTACTAATGACAGGATTGTATCCTTTTCATGACCACATAGTACTCTATTGTGTATATTTATCACATTTTCATTATCCATTTATCTATTAATAGATACTTAGGTTGATTTCATATCTTTGCTATTGTGAATAATGCTGCAATAAACATGGGGATGCAGGTATTCCTTTCATATGCTGATTTCTCCTTCTCTGGATAAATACCCTGTAGTGGAATTGCTAAATCCTATGGCAGTTCAATTTTTAGTTTTTGAGAACTCTCCATGTTGTTTTCTGTGGTGATGGTACTAATTTACATTCCCACCAACCGTATATAAGCGTTTCCTTTTCTCTACATCCTCACCAGATCTATTTTTTGTCTTTTTAATAATATCCATTTTAACTAGGATAAGATAATATCTTATTGTGGTTTTGATTTGCATTTTCCTGATGTTAGTGGTATTGAGCATTTTTTTATATGCCTTCTTGAGGAATGTCTGTTCATGATCTTTGTCCATTTTTAATGGGATTATATTAAATTAAAAGACTTCCCCATAGCAAAGGAAACAACAGAGTGAAGAGACAATCTGTAGAATGGAAGAAAATATTTGAAAATTATTCATTCAACAAGGAACTAATATCCGGCATATACATGAAACTCAAACAATTCAACAGCAAAACCTCAAATAATCCCATTAAAAATGGACAAAGATCATGAACAGACATTCCTCAAGAAGGCATATAAAAAAATGCTCAATACCACTAACATCAGGAA
>CAUYQG010077646.1:0-15122 GCA_963574415.1 Tarsius wallacei | reverse complement strand
CAATTTAATAAAGAAATGTCATTACAGCCGGGCTCGGTGGCTCAGTCTGTAATCCCGCGCCTTGGGAGGCTGAGGTGAGTGGATTGCCTGAGCCCGCGGGTTCGAGACCCGCCTGGGCAGGCGAAACCTCATCTCTACAATAAATTTAAAAAAATTAGCTGGGCATGGTAGCGCGCGCCTGTAATTCCGGCTACTCGGAAGGCTGAGGTGGAAGGATCGCCAGAGCCCAGCAGGTTGAGGCTGTGGTGGCTGGGAGTGGCCACTGCACTCCAGTCTGGGCGATCGAGTGGGACTCCAACTCAAAAAAAAAAAAAAAAAGAAAAGAAATGTCATTACAAGATGATAGATCACATGCATGTCTAGTTAATGTCTTTCAGAGAAATGAAGTGGGTCTTCACTCCACACAATATTGCCACTTATATGCTTGCCTTTTTCTCAAGTTTTTTGGTAGTTTTTCAAAAATTAGTTTAAAAACTTTAAAAGAATCATATTAAAATTAATTCAATGTAGCAACTTTTTTAGGTTTATTAAAAATGATTTTCCTCATGTAAAGTTATTATTTAATAATCTTAATCCATATCTGGTTAGAGATTAAGCAAGACACTTTCTGTTATATTTTTTCAAATTTTGTTTATGCTTAAAATGAAATTAAAGTAGAAATATGAAATTAAAAATCAATTAAAACTATCCTTAATATGTTTATTTTCTTTTTCACAATTCTAATTCATTCAACACCTCTTTATTGTATTTCATAGTAAGTCTTGTAGATGTTGAGTGCTGTGCTATCTGGAGATATGAAGGAAAACACGACATGCTAGTTAGTTCTTTCTTCTTATTGCACCTACTGCCAATATTTTATGGCAGGCAGTAGATGACCTGAAGTAAAGGAAATAGCATAATTTCACAAAGTGATACATGCTATGCTAACTAAAAAAGAAATAAAATTCAGATAATAGAAGAGAAAATACAGAGCAGTGGATAAAATAACCTGTCAGCTTAGGGAAGCCTTCTTGATGAGAAAAACCAATTGTGCTAAAGTCATATGAAAATATAAGTTGCTTTCTCACATACACATTTGATTAGCCTAAGTGAAACAAATACCATGTTGTAATTTCAATAATTATGTTACAAATATATATGCCTGACAGGTAAATTGAACTTATATAATATACTGTTCAGTCAGATTTCCATGTATAAAAGGCTGATATTCTGTTTCAGACATTTTTCACAATTAAAAAAAGTATGAATTATGTTTGCAGTTGTGAGTTGTACTATTAGATTTAGTAACAAGATTGTTGTATCAAATTGCAAAGCAAACTACCTTAGTGATTGAACAAATGCTACTTAAATCTTAAATTGTGTTTATATTATCTTTATTTCTGTAGATTATTGTAATCACCAATAACTTTTAATATTTGGAATGAATAAATCTTTTATTTTAAAAGGATACATGTACATGAGAATAAAATTTTAACCCATATAAATGAGCAAATTGTTAAAGTTTTCTTTTCTACTATACCCAAAGTTTCAGTTCACTTTTGTAATTTTCTGCTTTTGGTTCATAATAAGTTAGTAACCTTGATTAGGCTTTCCTAGCTTCAGATATCATTCCTTATTATATATACATCATTTTCTCTAAATCAACTACTGTGATTGAATCAAAGAGAAAGAAATACAAGTGTTTGTAACTCAGCATATGTAATTCATTGTTTCAAATTTCACTATCAAATGGAATATACCTTCTTCTATTTTTCCACTGAGTAGAATGTTTTAATTTGTTTCATCTTTGAATTTTCACTTTCTTATACATCTTTTTTCCTTAGGTTCTCTTTGACTTGAAGTTTGCACTGCTTTTCTATTACTTTGTTATTCAAAGGAAACTTTTATTTAATAAATGATTAACATCTCTATTTAGTCAAACAAGTAACTTATATGCAGCTGCCCTTTTAAGTGGGTTATATGGCTGTTGCCCTGGGATCTTTCTTAGTTACATATTTCAACTGTTCTTTAATTCTAATAACTCAGATCCTGGCAGTTGGACATTGAGCATGGAGAAATGTATTGCAGTCATAAAGGTGAAAGCATAACACATGAGTTCCAACTGTATATTGTACATTGTTTATTTGTGCATAGTCTGTCACCTTCTATATGTTTTTCCACTCCGGATAATTTTGTGATATTGCATTTATTCCCTGGATTCCAGAATTTTAAAAGAATATGTTTATATATATGCAGGTCATTTATTCTGTTTAATATTTGGCAGGCTAAAGTCATTCTTTAGCTCTGTGAAAAATTATTTTATTATTATTTTGTTTCCTTTATTTTGCCATCACCTTTCTCTTTCAGAAACCCCTATTAGACAGATGATAGATTTACTAGGTTTTATTTTTCTCACACACATATTGATTTTTTTTCCTAGACAATTGTGTTTTTATTTTCCATGACCTCTTTCTTGCTTGGTGCTTTTATCACAGCAAACTATTACGTTTTATGTGTTCTTTATTTTTTTATAGAAGGATTATATTCTGAGGACATTTTAGGAGTATTTTCTGATTTTCTTGCTCCATCTACAGTCTTATTCTCAAATTAGTCAAAGTAATAGTGAACAGGCCCTTTATTATTGTGACACAACTTCTAGATAAATCTTTTTCTGACTCAAGATTGAGAGACTGATTTTGTCCATCTCTCAGCAGCCACTTTTTTTTTTTGATATAGATTTCAAGTACATGGCAGGTATGTGTTATTTAGATTTTTGTTTGTTTGTTTTCATGTTAAATGTTTCTTTCCTGTTTTATATTAATTGAAATTGCATTGATTTCTAGAAAAGGATATAAAATAGTTCACCAATGTTAGCCCATGTAGACCCACTTTAAAGTTAATCCATATAAAGATATATTAAAAATAGACAATTTTTTGTGAGTAGATTTCTGACATAACTTCTTCTTCTAAACTATTAATATTTGTCCTTAGTTTCAAAAATATGTTTTCCTAATTTTACAAGTGCTATATATTTATTACAGAAATATTTCAAAATACAGAAATTTATGAAGAGGAATGCAAGAATAAATATTCCAACTCCTCAGACCTATATCTTAATAGTATGTATCTTTTCTCTATATATTTATAGTATTACTAGTTTATTTCTCTTTAAAATGTTTAGTTATATTCTTTCCACTCTGATAACTTATGAAAAAGTATGATATTAATACATACAAGTTACCTAGTAAAAGCTTTGTATTTTGCATTTGCATTAGGGTACTTCAGATGACTAAAAGTTATAGGATATATGAGGAGAGACCCCCCCCAAAAAGCCAGAATTATTTTTTGGAGAGTGGGCCCCTTTGTAGTACAGGCTTCCCCTGCTAATTAAGTGTTCTAGGAGCCCATCATCATCAGTGAATCATTGTTGTGAGAGCCTGCGTTTGACCTTAGTGAATTATTTTTGGAGATTCTTTTAAGGTGTTTGCCCATTTCATGTGGGTGATTTATGAGCATACCTGCACACATGACACTGAGTGTTCAGCAGTTTTTAACCAAAAAGTGCATGACCCCCATGCACCCATCCTTTCTATTCACCCTATCTCACCCCAAGTGACTTTTTTTGTTTCTCCAGCTGAAAAAAAGTCCTGAATGGAAAATGTTTTGCTAATGTGGAAGAGGTTAAACAAAAAAAGACTAAGCACCAAGAGACATCAAAATTGATAAGTTCAAAAGCTGTTTTTAGCAGTGGAAATAGAGTCGTATTGGTTGTATTGCATCAAACAAAAAGTTCTTTGAAGGTGACTGAAGTTTAAACATGTGAGAATAAAAACACAATTTTTTATAAATAAATATCATATTTTTGGGTCCCCCTTTGATATATGTATGTGTATCTATATATTATATGTAATTACAATTTTATTTGTATTTAAGTATGCATGAATTTGTATTTAAATCAGCTTAATTTAAAATTTAAATATTTCCCACTATTTTTTCATAATACTTTAATATACAATTCTAGTTTATTTACTTCAAATTATATTTTAGTCTTATATTTGATACTAATGACATTATTCCAATTTCTAGTAACTATTTCTTAAATTATACTACTTTTTTTGGTGGTGGTAACAATGGAGGAAAAAAGAAAATGAAATTACAGAAGAGATTTGGATTCTGTGTACTTACATTGAACAGAAATAAAAGAAATGTCCCCAAGACTACAGGTATGATGAAGTAAATGATATTCCCTCTAAAAGAAATAACGCCTGGGTAAGGTGGCTCATGCTTGCAATCCTAAAGCATTGAAAGGCTGAGGTCAGATGATTGTCTGAGTCCAGGAGTTCAAGACCAGCCTGGGCATCATAGCCAGACCTTGTCTCTACAAAACATATTATTCTTAATTGACCAGCCTGGCAACATGAAAAGACCTGGTCTCTACAAAAAGTAAGTAAAATTAATAAAGTAAAATTAGTCTAGTATGGTAGTGCTCACTGTAGTCCCAGCTACTAGGGAGGTTGAGGCAGGAGGATCACTGGAGTTTAGCAGTACAAGGTTGCAGTGAGCTATGAGTTCATGTCACTGCACTCTAATCTGGGCAAAAGAGCAAGACCTTGGTTCTAAATTAAGTAAATAAAAGCTTTTTAGGGAAGAAGTGATTTTTCTTTTCAAGGACATTCCAAGTGTCAAGTGAAGAAAATATAACTATTTATAAGTATGTTTAATTCGAGCTATTTTTCTTCTATGCTTTCTGGTTATAATGTGGGATTATAGTTTAAGTGAAAAGTTTGGATTAAATTTGTAAATATTGTGTCTTTTCTATTAAGATTTGTTAAGTTGAGAACACTTAGAAAAGACTTTACAGTTGAAACAATGACAAAATAAAGTAGTCCACACATGGGAATTGATTGGTGATACAAAAGATAATGTTAGAATGATATAAAAAAATAAGCCAGAATTGGTGGCTCAGCCTGTAATCCCGTGCTTTGGGAGGCTGAGGTGAGTGGATTGCCTGAACCCACGGGTTTGAGACCTGCCTGGGCAACTTGGCGAGACCTCATCTCTACAATAAATCAAAAAATCAGCCAGGCATGATAGTGCATGCCTGTAATTCTGACTACTCAGAAGGCTGAGGTGGAAGGATCGCTGGAGCCCAGTAGGCGAGGCTGCGGTGGCTGGAAGTGGCCACTGCACTCCACTCTGGGCGACAGAGTGAGACTCCAACTCAAAAAATTAATTAATTAATTAATTAAAATAATAACAATAATAATAATAATAATATTTCCCAAACAATCTGTAAAGGAGGCTGCTAAGAAGTCTTCAGAAAAATAAAACAGAACCAAAAGATTGCTTTGGCATGGAAACCAAAGGGGGGGAGGGGTGGCTAATAAGCTGAAAGGTAAACTATGAATAAAAGAGGAAAAGAGCAAATTGAATCTTAATAAATAATGATTTAAATAAAAATCCACTATAGTTATCTTAATTTTAATCTAGTAGCATAAGAAAAGACATATTACATACATAGAGTCAAAATGAAATTGTAAAAAGAAAATGCAAGAAACAAGAGAGTCAATTCTCACTGGAAAATGTGGAAAGAATATAATAATAAATATTTTTAAAAAATCACAAAAAAGAACTAGTGATTTCAGTCAGTTCAAGCCTGGAAGGAGCATTAAATTAACCAGGGAAAAGTAAATTACAAAATGATAATTCCTGACATTCAATTTGTTCACAGAATATTTTTACAAATTATTTTCACAAAATAATGTAAATTACGTTATGCTTTATAATTTTCAGATCATAATGCATGTAAATTATGACTTAGTACATCATAATTTGTCAACTGGATACATATATTATGGTCAGTGTTAACAAAAAACCGATGAGATTTGCAGAGGTAGAATTAGAACTTTATTTTCTAAAAGCAATCTACAGATTGGGAGGCATAGTTTTATATGCCAAAGGAAAGTGCACACTTGGGGGTGTGGGGAGTTGAAGAGTTGGATATTATAAAAAAAAACAAAAACAAAAACAAATCCCGCAGGATAGAGTGGAGGGGTCTAGGAAGTGAGAAACTGAATCTTGATTGGATGACATTTAAAAGTCTAAAATCACCAGTCTCTCTTAATTGGCTGACTCTAGGTGGTCTGTTGGTGATCATCAAGGAATTTCCAGCTTCAGTTGTTTTCAACATTTTTTCGGGAACTGTTCTTTAACTTGGTTGCAGAAAAACAGGCTTTGCCTCACTTTGCAAGGTCACAGAGAACATGACCACTCCCTGACCCTGCCATGGCCTCTTGGTCATGATTTTCACTATTGTGAAAATCTTGTCTGTTGAGTGGGGGCATAATTTGACATTAGTAAGGCCTTATGAATTTATCCTTAGTGTCATTTGAAATGGATTTTGAAGTGACTAATGATGAATGAACTTACATCACAAAAAAAAAAAGTTGAGTGATCTTAAATAAGTTTGACAATAGCAGCACAAGAACTCACCTGGATAGCCAGCACAGTGTACATGCCTTGAGAATTGATTCTCTGTCACCTTGTTTTCATTCTTAACTGAAGTTGAGTGCTGGGTGTAACATCATTAACATGATGTCAACTTTAGCAGCATCAAGTTTTCTCTGAACTCAAGGTTGCAAGAGTGTAATGAACATTACACAATTGTTATGACAGTGAACTAGACTTCAAACTTACAATTTTTTATTACAGCATTTTAATTATTTTATTTTCCATATACACTTAAAAATGATCAAAGGATACCTGCTTAGATGACCAGCTGTTTTAACTAATTAACCAATGATTTCTTCTATATGACAACAGTTCTCTGGCTTGCTGTTGAAATGCACAAAGACCGTCACAAAATTAATTATTCTGGAATTCAATATGGATCCTTGCTTGCCATAGTTGATTCTTAAGGAAAATTACAAAACTGTACTCTTTCTGGCACATAGGGTGCAGTAAGCTATTCTACCTTCTCATTATGACAATTTGGGTTTTTTTTTTAATGGCTACAAATTGCACCAATTGCTCCCTTATATTTATATCAGCAGAGCTGCTATGACGTTTCATAATAAGACTTCCAGAGGAAATAGTAGAAATAGGGCTGGTAGTTATTTAAGCAACTTGCTTTCAATGGTGCTATCACTATAAAATTTACACGGCAGACTTGTGTTTTAGACGCTAAAAGTGATTTGAAAAATGTTTGACTATCAGACATATTAGTCATCTAGAGAATAATTTTTTTTTACTTATTTTGAGTTATTCTTTTTCAAATAAATCTATGGAAAACAAGAAAGGAAAATGTTGTTAGGTATAATAAGTGTGTGGGGGAAAAAAAACACATACGGTTAACTATGAAAGAATAAAATGGCTTTGGTGGAGTCTTTAAGTATTTGTCTTTGCTGATCAGTAAAACTTTTAAAATATATAAAATGATTCAGACTATTTTTTTACTTTAAAAATCTCAATTGATTTTTATATAAAGTGGCAATTCTAGAATTGAAAAATATCACTTTCCATAAAATAGAGTGTGTTCAGATAAACTGAGTTAAAGAGGTTGCCTTTATAGAAAAAGAAAGACTAAAGAGAGCAAAAGGAAAGAACAAAGAGCATGTTAGTCTTTTCAGAGAGATGTTTTCTTGTAAGGTTGTGCCAGAACAATGGAAAAATAACTGATTATTCACATCAGGTTACCTTAAGCTACCCTTTTCCTGTAAGGATTAAAGCAGAAGGAACATCATTATCATGCCAATTAAAGATTTAAACTGGCCTGTTTGCCAAATTGGCTCTCTTCTGACTTCCTGGAAGGTCAGGTAGCTGCTTAGTTTATTTAAGTTTGATGATGTAGGACTTTGGTATGATTGACTCCATTTTGATTTTTATACTGGGGTCTATGTTGGGGTCTAGATTGTAAATGTTCTTTTTATGATAAACCTGTGAAAAATCATTGTATAATTTTCATTCTTAATCAAGTAATGGTCTAGATTACCATAAAGAGATTTTTATTTTGTGATTTATTGCATGTATATGGTTATTTTTGTGTTTGTGTACTTTGGTGCTTATGTTTTGAAACAATACATTTTGTGGATAAAAAAATGTATCTAATTCCATTTTGCCATGTAACTAAATGCAAACAATATACAATTTATCCATAAATCTTTATGACAATTTTGCTATGCAATGACTTAAGATGACCATGTATCAAAAATGAGAAGATCATCTGAGAATTAGTCATTTTTAAGTAAATGTAACGAATGAACTTAGAATATAATTATTTTTTTCTGGACAATTATTTTATAGCATAAAACAAACATCTATATGAATAATTATCTAAAGATAAATTAAAATTAAATGAGAAAAAGTATACCTTCATTTTATTTGTATACAGATATGTACATAAAATATATTGACATACATACATTTACACTTACACACTCACATAAGCAAATATACATATTTATAATATGAGAGTAAACAAAAATACAATTTAGAGGCAATTCCACTTTAAGAATAGATGAACAAGGAATTTCTGACATGAAATGTCAATATTAGAAGAAATAATTTATGTAGTTTTGCATTCTAATAAAAAGAGTGATAGCTAATTATTCTATTTATTGAAACTGAATGAAGAAACGTCATTGCTCTTTTTCATTCTTGGCACTTTAAAATGTTAATACACACACGCATATGGGGGTGGGGCAAATTTCTTTGATTCTAAAGGTGTTTGAGTGTTTATTATCATTTACTCTATCAGATTTCTTTCAAAAGTACTGATACCCATGGCTTAGAAAATTATACTTTAAGTAAGAATAGTCATTTCTTTGTACCATTCTTTTAGAGGAAAATTGGAAATCAAAATTCTAATTCTCTTTTTTCTCTGATTCTTAAATGCAAAACCTATTAGTCATAAATGTCAGCCTTGCAAAAACCACAACTTCTTAAAAATATAGTACATACAAAATTGAAAGTGTTTCCTTTGTTCTTTCCTATAACCTGAACAATGATAAGAATCAGAGGCATTTTGCTGTGTCTTTTAATAATATTAAACTTCAGTCTTCTTTATGTGTTATCGAATAAGTCCACATTTAAAGTCTAAAATCTCTTTAAAACATGCATTTTCCTTCCTACTGTTCTTTTAATTTTGCACATTATAAACCTAATTCTCCAATCCACAGGTTTACACAGGGAGTGGAGAAAATTGCAATTCTCACTCCTTTAGGAGTATTGCCTTTCTCTGCATGCCTGTTCTACTCCCAAGACCCAGGAGATGTTAAGTAAGCAGTGTGTGTCTTCCTGGCAGACTGATCGCCTCCAAATCTGTGCTATATCACATTTTAGTGTAGTGTGTGTGTGTGTGTGTGTGTGTGTGCGTGTGTGTGTGTGATATTGCAATGTTGTGCCAGCAGACAATGGTTCACTAACTTTACACTTCAAGGCAGGTGGAATGTATTGCTCTTAACAGAGAACTAGAAATAATTTTGATGAGGAGATAAGGTATTTTCCCCCCTATAGTTAAGGGGGCACCTCATGGAAATGACAGGAGAAGCAGCTCTGCAAATGGAGTAGGATTTTTTTTTTAAGTCTTGATATGTTACATGATCTTTCAAAGATAGAAGTGCAACATGAGAAAATATTTAACTTGCCTGAACCATTGTCTTATATTGAGAAATCATAGTGCACCAAAACAGGACTTAATATCTGAAAAAAAGCTGGGCTCGGTGGCTCAGCCTGTAATCCCGCGCCTTTGGGAGGCTGAGGTGAGTGGATTGCCTGACCCCGTGGGTTCGAGACCCGCCTGGGCAAGCGAGACCTCATCTCTACAATAAATCAAAAAATTAGCCGGGCTTGGTAGCGCGGGCCTGTAGTTCCAGCTACTTGGAAGGCTGAGGCGGAAGGATTGCCGGAGCCTAGCAGGTCGAGGCTGCGGTGGCCGGGAGCAGCCACTGCACTCCAGTCTGGGCGACAGAGTGAGTGAGACTTCAACTTAAAAAATATATATATATATATCTGAAAAAAGCAGAAGCCATTTACTCTAAACATGTACAAACTAAGAACATATCTATAGAATATTATAGGATACCATGTCTGGGTATGAAGCTGTTTTCTAAAATTAATTCTAGTGAATGAACATTTATTAGATGTGTTGCATGAGAGAATTTAATACTAGTTAATAAATAAAATCATGCATTAGAATCTGAAGATTGAGAGAGACAAAATATAGGTGCTTCAATGATTAATAAAAATAGAAGACTTGAAGGAAAAACAGAGATAAAAACCCATTATCAAGTTGCTGCATATGACTTCAACAGGTAAAGGGCACATGGAGGATAGCTAGATGTTTTGTTTTACAATAATGTTTTTATTTATGTTTCAGGTTAACCCAAGCTTGCCCTCCTCAGCCAAAAAACAAAACCAAACCAAACAAAAAAAAGAGAAAAATTTATTAGCTTCATTAATGACAGGAATTAAAATATTTAATTAGTGTTTTATAAAAATCTTTTTCTCACAAATTGCATTAATTTGTGTTAGTGTGGTACACACATCTGTGAGATGTAGAAACATCTGTGATGTGCTATAATTGTTTTTAGCAGAGGCGTTTTCAGAACTAACATCTGGTGCTCTGCAATCCCAGAATAGCTGATTCTCTTATCAGGATGAATAACTTATATTTTAGTCCCACACCCCTATCTCTCCTTACTACCCTGTCCATCACTACTAGTTAAAACATTTTGATGGATCACATAGATTTTCCTTCTCTGGATTCCTTAAATATTCTTCCTATTTTCAGGATCCTTAGTGGCCTTAAATTCTCTATTTTAATTTTCCAAATATTTACACAATTTTTAGACAAATAACTCCTTCAAGTCATAGATTTATTGTGATGAATATGTGTTGAATACTTATGAAAATTGTGACAACGTGTTCATGCATAGTGGCCATATATATGGATCTACTTTCAGTGAAGCAATGGAGAAGTTGGAGGTCAAGTGAGTAAATACTTTGATTACTACTCTAAGTATTTTTCAAATCTATTTTCATTCGTACTGTTGATGAAAGAGCACAAATATTGAGAAAGAATTATATTTACATTAGATGCTTATCATTTTCTGCAAGTATCATTTTAATTTATGCTTAATTTTCTTGAGTCTTTTAAAATTTATATTGGGAATAATTTTTTATGAATGCAAATGTGTGCCAGTGTTAGATGTTTAGTAGGTGTCAGTTCCCTTTGCTTTCTCCCCTTTTTAGTTCCAACTGTAGTATCAAAATATGGGAACAGAAATGATGTATTTGTGCAATTTTAACATCACCAATATATTTTTAAAACAATTTTGAATTATGGCTCAATTGTCAAGAGCATATTAATATCTAATGAATAGGAAAAATGTTATTTTCTAATTTGTTATTGATAATTAATTTATAAGACATTAACAAAAAGTAGACAAATGATTCAGTATTATATTTTATTATGACCCTGTAAATATTCTCATCTTGGGAAAAATATTTATATTTCTGGCATTTTGATTCTCAGTGCAAAACATTGAAGTCATGGCAATTGTTACTGTCCAGATTTGTTACTGTCCATTAATACCATTAATAAAGCACTTTAATCTATTTTGAAATACATTTTTATGAAAACAAAAGCTGGAACAATTATCAATATTTGCCAATTTATAGACATATCAAAATAAGATAAATAGCAGTTATTGCTATTTGCTTCTCAACTATAATTTTGCTCCATATATTTACTCTTTCTAAATAAGTTAGTTTTCAGATAGAGAAGCAAAGTATCATTTTGGGAAAAGTGTGGCTTCATCACAAATGGTTTTTAAAAAACACAATTTCATGAATATGAACTTGAATTCATTATTTCATTTTGGTCAATTTAGCTCCAGTCTCAATTTTTGCCATGGGCTGAATTTCATGTTATCTTCATAGGAGTTAGGAGTATTTTAAATTCAAGATGTGGTTTCATAGTTGTACATTTTGTTATTACAATTCAACTTCTATCAATGGTAGATATTGAAAATGCTTATATGAAGAAGCTTTCTTTAGACACTGTAAAACTAATGTTGATGATACTCTCCAAAATTGTTAAATGTCACTTATATAAAACAACAGAACAAAATTATTCTTAGTGTTTGGTACTGAGCACTTTATTTATCCTCCTAAGAAATAGACTTGTACTTCTTAGACTATTAGAGGCAATTATTCACTGTGTTTTCACTTTGAATTTGTGGACAGCAAGTGAAGAGCTAGGATTTTATTAAACTTCCATAGTTATGTTTAACCTAATTTTTCAAAACAAATAACCTCTGTCTTACACTCATTCATTATGTGAGCCTTTTATCTTATTTGTTGTCAGAGGTCTATTACGTGTGTGTGTGTGTGTGTGTGTGTGTGTGTGTGTGTGCACGCGCATGCTTTGTAAATCATCTAAAATGTTTACTGAGGTACACGAATTATAGATTAAAAACAAAATAAACTTATTTTTGTAAATAAGATTCTCCTTATAGTATTATTTTTCTTTTTGAATGAGAAAAAGAAGATTCCTACGTGTAGCAGTTACTTTTAATGTTTGAATGGATAATTAAATTGAAATAATGAAGAAAAACATGGTTTTTGAGCCTTTGGAGTGGATTACTGAGGAAAGCTGAGAAATCTTTTTTAAGACTTATAGATGAAGTAATAATACTCTGAAATTCCTGTATATTCATTGCGATGTTTTTGAAAAATATGGGTTAATAATTACATACTTTGGCACTGTATTGCTGATAATCAAATGAGTACTACCTTTCAGTGCAATATGACTATTGTGGCTCTGCTAAAGCTTTCCAAGTTTGACCATCTGTACTTTCAAACTTATCCTGAAGATGTAAACAGCCCTACTGAAAAAGTTCCAGTGCTTTTGTTTTCTTTACAATAGTTTTGACTATGAATAAGAACTTTAATCCTTATTGGACTGTGTTTAAAAGAATCTACCTGAAACATAAATGATCTAAACCCAGCTGTTTTGCAATAATGATATCTAGAAAATTTAAGTAGGGCAAAACTGTTACTGTATCCTTATATGTGAAGAAACAGCTGTAAAGGAATTATTTATTTAAAAATGTGTGAATATACCATACTTTAATCAGCAAATAGAATACAGCCTTTGATTCTTCAAAAAACAGAAGACACTTGCTACTTTTTAAACTTCATTTCTGTTAATGAAGTGAAACATTGCATTTGTTGTCTTTTTTCAAATAATGCGCTATTTCATATCTTCTTTCAAAGATGCCTATGAGTGTGCTTTTTACTAAAGTAATGGCTACAGAAGTCACTTATTTCTTAGAATCCCCCCTGCCCACTAAGAATACCGTTACATTCTATCACTCTTTGATGTAAGCATTTAAATGCAGTGGACCCTTTGTAAATATTCATTAGTGGGTCTGATTCTTTTTCCAACAGTAGCCTTCACAGGAGAACAGACTGGAATAGTAGATACATTCAAATTCTAAAACGAATTGTTCATATTCTTTTGAGAGAATAAAAAAGTCATCTTCTCTTCTTTCCTAGTTTTAATTCATTTTCTCTTTTGACTCACAAAGGGGGTACAATTAGGTGAGGTGTCATGGGGAAGAGACCAGGGAGACAAAAGGGAAAGACGGCCTCATTAATTGAAATTGTATTTCCTGCTTGTTAATTATCTGGATGCTGCTCTACCTGACTTGAGAAAAGTAACTTCTGAAAATGTTGCGATTTCTTTGTAACAGATTATTAACATAAAGTTTAAATTTTAATTGGATTTTTGGTAAGTGACCTTTATTGCTCCTGGCAGGGACATGACACACAATAATTAAATAATCCCATTGGAGTCAATGGGATTCCAAATGTCAAGATAGCATTGAAAGTGGGACAGATTATGCTTCTAATTTTCAAATCGAAATAGTAAAACAAACCAAGCACAGTAAACTTATTAAGATGATGAAAATGACTCTTCCTCCTTCCAGCCCACCACCCATACATATTTGAGGGAAACATGTAAGAATAAAACCTGAACCTTCTATGCTTAACTGCAGTAATGAAGAATAAGGCCTACTTTCCTGTGGCTGAATTTAACTCTGATTATAAAGTATTAAATCAAATATATGTTATATAAAAATATGTTATAATTCTAAATGGCAAGTAGGTTTGATGTAATCCCTGACATTGAATTTACTCTACAAAATAAAGTTGACTGTTGCAGCTACCCTAAACTTGCGATGAGGAGGCATTGAATGAGAGTGTGATATCTTTCTAAAAGCAATATAATTTGTACCATTCCAGGAAGAAGGAAATATGACTCTGACGGGATAAACACTGTACTGGAATATGTTTCTTTTCCCCAAAACATCTTTTTTATTTAAGAAGTTAGCTGGCCCTCTACTGCATTTCTTCAGGGTATGTCTAAGGTAGAACATAAAGTAAAAGAAATAAGTTGTTCTAGTTTTTGCTTTTCAAATGTTTAGACGGTTGGAAAAGTTTAGCAAATTTGAAAAATAAGCAAAAACAACAATGAATATGTATGTGTGTAAATGTCAAAATAGTTAGGTTCTAGTATTGCCTTTGATTAAAGTCTTGTCTTTCATTAAGAGAGACAAGCTGATAAGGAAGACAAATTGTCTCACTACCATTAGCACATTTGTGGATACCCACGTCAAGACAGATTATTCAGCCTTATTATTCAATTTGAGAATTAAAAACTCAAGGCTATTTAGTAATATGTTTAGCATATATTCTAGCAAGAATGTTGTAGAGGAACAAGGTAAGCCTGTCATTCTGTTGATAAATATACTCAGTAGTGTCTTCAATTTTATCTCTGCCCCAGAGGGGTGCTGGCTCTGAAGACTATGTCTGACTGAAGTGATGTGATTCATTGATTTCTTCCTTTCACAATTGTAAACCCAACTCTGCATGCCATAAACTATTTCTTCCTGCACAGACTGCATTCTAACAAAGTATCACTATTACTTTATCTTGCAACCACAAGATTTAAATTATACAAAGAACTACATTTCCTCAAATCAGAACCTGCTACAGAATATAGCATTACTGAATATTAATCTACTATCAAACATTAATCTACTAGTAATATAGCACATATATATGGGGCTATAATA